>JACDOX010000102.1:1463554-1499894 GCA_014549065.1 Cardinalis cardinalis
CGGCGGCGAGCCCGAGCTCAGCCCCGGGGATTGCCCGTTCCAGGCCGTCTCCTACATCAACGTGGGCGTCTTCCACGTCTTCGACGAGGCCGGCGTGGAGGTGCACTGTGGCGGACATCCCTCCGTCGAGCTGCCCGGCTACTCGCCCATGGACCCCGAGCTCAACGCCTCCTATCCCTACTGCTACCCTCTGCCCAGCGAGCAGCCCCCCGCCTACGAGGAGATCTACCCCGGGGAGCCCTGCGCTCACGGCACTTAGCGCCCGCCGCCGCCGCCGGGACGCCCGGCTCCCCGCCCGGCCCCCGGATCGCCGTGGCGGCCGGGAGCGGGCCCGCCAGCGCTTCGCAGCCGCGGGGCTCGGGGACAGTTTCGCACCACCGACGGGATGGTCCCGCCGTCGCGGGCGCAGCGGGACACGGGCGGCGTGCCGCCGTGCCTCTGGCTCTGCGGAAGCTTCTCCTCCCTGCCTCCCTGCTCTCCTCTTCCTTCCCCCCCTTCCCTCCCCCACACCGACCCTTCGTCCACCGGCGGCTGAATTTTCCGAAGGCTGCGCAAGAAACGCCTAAGGGTTGGTTCCTCCCGTCGCCTCTCCTCTGTAGCCAAGTTTAGTTCCCTTCAAGTGATTCATCAGTCTCCAGCTTTAGCAGTCCAGAGTTACCCATTTATGATAACCAGCCAGTGTAAGGAAAAGGTGTCATGAAGCTTCTTTACCTCTCAAAAGAGCTAAATTTCTAAACAACGCAGAGACATTTGTGTCACGTTTACTAGAGGTGTATTGGGGATCTTTAACGTTTACACTACTCCTTGGGAGAATTGAGTTCTGTTCTAAGATTTAGTGAGTTAAAACATTCGTTGGTCTTGTAAGATGCACATTGAGAAAAACCTGCACTTTGAAAAAGAAACAGGAAAAAAATCAACAACGTTTTTGTACACTAACGTGCCTGCTTTTGTTGATAACTTCTTACTGTAAAAGCTTTCAAAAGTCTATAGTGAAAATGTTTGGTAAATTCACTGCAGTTTAAAATTGATGATTAGTTCCTTTACTAAAATAACTGAGATGTTGCTAGGATATGGCAGTTAAAAAGGAAGTCCAAATGTAGTACACATTCCTTTTTGTAAACAGGTTCTGTGTTTTTAATGCAAGGCAGGATTTCTTTTTGTTTTGCACAGGTGAAGGGTATAATTCTATTTTGTACAACTACATGGTTTACCTTGTAAAGAGTTCCATTTTACCTGTTACAATTCATCAATCTGGTAAGCTTGAATATTAAAAGTTTTATTTGAAAAATATATATATTGTAAACAGCCTTAACTGGTGCAGTAGTCACAGTTTTAAAGGATAAAATATATATATATAAACCATCCTGGAAGACATCTTCCAAATGTGTTTTCAAAACAGTATTTTTACTCCTATTTTAAAGCAAGGATTTTGTTTGTTTGTTTGTTTTGTTTGTTTATTTAAGGAAAGGCCAGTCTAATTTCTGAAAAGGGGGGGGAGAGTGATGGGATTGTATGCTGTTAACTCTTAGTGAACTTTGAAGTATTAAAAAGGGTTTCTGCAAAGAGAAGAAGTGCTAAATCCTCCTTTTTGGATTCTGCTGTGGAATGCCAGTACCAGACAGCATAAAAAAAGTGCTAATTATAGAGAATCAGATGTGGCATATTTTATTACATCATTTGAGAATGGACAAAGGCTTGATTTCATGTTGCATGCAGAACCAAATAGCAACTCTCCTGGTTGCATTTTTTCAATACCCCCTCCTCCAGTTAAGGTATATTGAAATGAAGTATTACAAAATAACCTTTTTGTTAATCCTTTGTTTGGAGCCTGCTGCTTAATGCCAGTGTATCAGCTACCCAGGGGCTGGGGGGGTGGGGGGAAGGTGGAAGAGGAGGGGAGACAGAGTGGAGAGAGAGTTAAGAGTATGCAAAGTTACAGTCTATTTCTGTGGTTCATGGAAAATTATTTTGAACTTTTTAGCTGCAGAGAGGCTGACGTAATTTGCAGCCTTAGAACTGGAGAGAGAGAAATTTGATTCTAAAATATTCAAAAAACCTCTGCACTGTTGTTTTCTAAAATGTTTTGACTTGCACACTTTGTATAATCTAAAATGCAGAATGCCTGAAAAGTCTTGAAGTTGCAAACTGATGTCTGTGAAGCTCACATTTAAAGCTCTAGTCTAGAGAAGAGAGTGAAAAGCAGCAGTTGCCAATTTGTCAAGTAGTTCTAAATAGCAGAAATTTAAAATAGAGCTCCTTTTGGCCAGCAGATTTCCTGGTGTGGAATGCCAGTCTAAAACATATGCCCTAGCTAGGTCCCATTTTAGTACTGAAGATTGGTTTTATGCTGCCTCTCTGCAGATGCACCTTCTTAACCCCTTATGGGAAAGTGAGAAGTCCAGTAGTCTTTGCCTGTAATATTGATTTAGGCACAAGACCAATTCCATAGCATTCTTTATTGCTCATACAAACGAGATTTTGCAAAATGAGTAAAACAGAGAAACCAAATTCTTATGTAGGTCTCCAATTGAATGAGTTTATGAGACAGCATAGTACCTGATACTGAATTAAATGGGAACTGCTAGACTGCAGAGTGATTTTGAAAAATGACAAACCAGCTAGGTGCCTAAATACAGATGCAGATGCATGATAATAGTTGTTGGTTTTTTAAAAATTGGCTACATACATTGTAGTTCATGGAAGTTGTATCATAGTTTTACTTAAGGAATTGATTTTTTGTCATAAAAAGACAGCATTTTACTTAAGATAGTTATTTTAGGAATTATGAACTAGACAATTCTGAAACTCCAGATGTTCCAAAGATCAGTGCTCAGGGAAATAAATGGAAAGTCAAGAAAGCTACCTATTATGCTCAATTGTTTAAATGTAAACAATTTTAGATATGGATTTTAGGATTGTTAAAGTCATAACTTTTTTTTGTATGTATGTGTGTGTACGTGCCTGTGTAAGCGTGTTTGTGTTTTATTTAAGTCTTTTCAGGATGCCATTGAATTAGAATATTTATTTGCAGCTCAGTTTTAGTTCCCAAATTTCTACTTTTCTTCATTTGGGCTTTTATCCCTGGAATAGTTTAATTTAGTGGTGGACAGATTGCCAGAATAATGTCCAAGTCAGACTCCCACAGAAGCCAGTAGGCGTTGTTTCATTGACTTCAGTGGATCTGGGCACAAATGATATGTAACACCTACTCTAAATAATCTTCAAAGTAATCTCGATCTTCTGGCATGACAGGATGCAGCAGTGGCATATCATTTCTCAGTTATTTGTGATTTCTATGGACAGCAGTATTAATGGAGGTCAGCTGTGGTGTTATGCACATGTTTTTAAAAGCAGGAAAATGAATTGGCAGGCAAATTGACCAAACAAGCCATGTTTTATTAAAGATGGTATATCAGTGTTTCAGGTGTCTGGTGACTAACTTTTCTGACAAAACACAAAACACCACACAAATTTATTTCTCAGTGAGAAGAAACTTACAGGATATGAGATGAAGCTTCACAGGCATGATTGCAGTATTGTGAAGCTGTTTTTAGTAAACCTGAGTCATCATTCTATCTTCTGAGCAATAATGTTAGAGTGTATAAACTATACTGTGCCAAAATTGAAAATAGGCTGGTGTGGGAAGCATTGGAGCTTAGGTTAATTACCTGAGAGGACTCCTACTGTCCCTTTATTTCCCATTCTCCATCACAGGATTGTCAAGGTGAACTCAAACCTGATCAATTCCTGTCACTGAAGGGTGATAACTGCAAGTCTTCTGCCTTAAGTGGCAAAACCATGAAGAAGGGAAGAGAAACATGTATGTGCTATCAAATCTCCATTTTGCCTACCTGAAGTAATGACTTCTTTTTGCCTTATGGCTTGTTGTTTTAATTTGCTTCCAGCTGTACTCACATCTGTTCAAAGGGAGGGAAGAAAATAAGTTCAATACTACTGTTTGGGTCACAGTGAGGTACTGATTTAGTAGCTTTCAGCTCTCAGCATTTGTGTTCCTTCTGCAGGTTATAGTGGCTAGTCAAGGTCTGAAACGGTGGAAAATTAAGTCTGCTGTCTTTGATGAGACAGGATTTGCCTTCATGTGGAAAAAATTTATTCCCACCAGCCTATTAGCAATTCACATGAATTATTTTCACACTCCAACATCCTTGCTTAAATCTTACTTATACTTTGCATTGTAATTGACAGACAGAAAATACATTAATCTAAAAACAGGAAAAAATTATGTTAGAGAGAAATTGTATTAAAGTAGTACAGATTTTACTCAAAGTTTGATTTCACTGTAGGACTTCTTTGGTTCACCAAAAAGTGCTATGGCGGCTGGTATAACTTAGATATATTTCAGACATACTGTTTAATAATAAGAAAAGGTTTCTGAATGTTCACGTGAGAATGGCAATCTGTTTCTGCTTTTGGATATAGTACATATGAAAACCTTTTCTTCATTTTGCCATTTAATCCAAGATTGATCCTCAAGAAAATGTCAGTAATTGATCTTGTAACTTTAGGATCAATAAAATAAGTTTTAAAGCACAGCATATCCTATAAGAAAAGCCTAATGCTCTTCATTTCATATTCTTTATTGTCTTAGGTGGATGTCTAATAGTAAAAATAACTGAAACTAGTATTTAATTACAATTTCCATTACAAAAACTTGGTTTTCAGATACTTACAACTGGTACAAATGGAACCACAGTATAAAATTCCAGGTTTTACCATGAAGTTGAGTCTGTTTCCTTAAGTCAGGTATTTCTCAGTTACAAGATGTTCAAATATTTCAGATAAATTCTGCTGGTAAAAATCTGTTCGTTGTGTATGATGGCACTCTATACATGTGATAGAGTTACCTCTCCTTAATACAGCCACATATTTCCAATTAAAATGCCCAAGGGTAAGACTCAAATTTGTCATGATCACTGTCCAGTTTTTAAATTTCTTAATTATCTCTCAGTAGTTAATGGTATGGGACTAGGGCTGATGTATGTTCCAGAATCAGCAGCAGCTCGTCTAATAACAGTTTAGCAGATAACAGATGGACTTCAGGAAATCCACAGGCTAATGGACTGCAGGGAAAAAAATTACCTGTTGCAACAATTCAGCATACAGTATTTCCTGCTTCAAAGGAGGCACTGCCCAAACAAAATAACTAGAAGAAATCTGAGCTTTTAAATTGAGTACATTGTGTTCTCATTCTTACACTACCGGTTCTGAAATTGTTCCCTTGCATAGCTTTTGAAGAGTGAAATCCTGAAATTGGTCTTCTAAAATTATGATTTAAGTAACTTCCTGGCTTTCTATTGGCCAGGTGTGCTATGTGCTATCCAGCCAATGTTCGGGCACCATGAGGAAGTTCAGTTGAAGTTTATGGCTATGTCTCCCTGATGTCAGCCTAGATAGTCTGTAATTGAAGATCAGTTCTTCTAAGAAGACATAAGACTCTCTCAGGTATATTTCTTTTACAGGAGAAAGTCCTGCTGTCCTGTTTCATTGCTTTTTCAGACCCAAATGCTTTAAACTTCAGTGAATTTACCTTGAGGCAGGAGTGGAGATGACATTATAGTTTGCTGCTCCTTTGGTTGTGGAATTTTAGATATCTGGAAGACCTCCTTAAGCTTTGTGGAAGGAAACACTTCTAGGGAAAAAAACATACTGACTCATCACCAGAACACAGAAAAGTCAACTGTAGATGTATTCCCATAGGAATACAACTTAGCAGAAGTTCCCAGGATTTCACTTATGGATTACTTCTGGCACAGGTCTGTCTGATGGGGAAATTCATTTCATGGTCTTTGCAAATGAATCATTTGTTTCACTTCAGCAGGTAGGATTTAAACACCTCCTAAATACCTCAAGCATCCTTACCAGTTTGTCTCCTCTGTGGCCATTGTTAGCAGAGGATAAAGTGAAGTGTGGGAGGAGAGAAAGCTTATCATGATCCTCTTAATGGGTTCAGAGGACTAAACGTTCCAAAGCATTCATTGGTTTTATATTAAGATTTGAGAATGGAAGAATGCCTATAATATCTAAGGATTATTTTCCAGGGTTTATATTTTTGGAAACCTAATACTAAGGTTTAGAGAAGTTTCTTTCAAAATTTCCTTTTCCTCCCAGGTTCTACATTTTAAATGAAAGCTCATCTCACAAAAATACTCAGTGAAATCTCCAGGCATTTAAATTATTAAATTTAGGGAGATTAAGTAGAGCTGTCCTACGAACTACTGAGTGCCACCAGTTCCTGTAGAGGTCATATAAGGAATTTGACACATGGTGCAAATGAGGCCTTACTTGCCAACATTCAAATTCTGACGTTTCCTCACAAATGATGGAGGCAACAGCAAAAAGTTGTGCTAGAAAAAAAAGGAAGTTACAGGCAATCAGACAGTCATGGATTTTGGATGAGGTAAGTACAGTCTCAAGGTCCATTCATGATTAAAATGTGTGCCTAAGGGATTGTTAGTGGTGGATCTTGAGTAGGGGCTGATCTTGATATGTCTAGGTCCAATGGCGCCTAGAAACATGGAGAAGTCCTACCAAAAGAAGCTCATACTTTCACTGGAAAGGAAAAAGCCACTGAGAAATTTCTATTTTTTGCATTTTGGAATATTTACCATTTCCTGAATGACACAGAAGCTACTGGTGTATGCAAATTGTCTAAATTAGACTCCTAGGAAAATAGGAAATGGGAATGTAAGTGTTGAAAACTACTTAATCTGTAGTAAAACCTTTTGATGTGTAATCAAAAATGTAAATTTCAGTAGCATATCGTCCTGACCTGGGCACTGAAAATTACTAGAATTGAAAAAATTGCTACCTCCAAAATAAGACTGAAAGATTGAAAAAAACCTCATGTTCTTTCTGATTCATCTTTTGCTCTAAATCAAAAAGAAAGAAATTCTGATACAGCTCTTCTTGAAACTGTTGCTAAGAAATATGGTTTGTTATTCTGAATGGAACATAAGGGTGCTTCTCTCAACAAACTGGGAGATGATAGCTGCACAGAAATGCATTTGGCTAGTGCAGAGACTTCCTTATCAGTGAAGTCCTTGGAGAGCTACTAGAAATACATTGAAAGGCACCATCATCATCCGGATTTACCTGGATCGTTGTTTACTGCATTGAACTTCATTTTTCCCTAAGCAGTGGAGCTTGTCTTGTCAGTGGGAACAAGCATCTGTCTCTTGTGACACACAAATCCAGCACCTGGATACGTGTGGGGAGCTCCTGGCCCTGAGAGTCAGAGTGCTGTGGCACCGTGCTGTGTGTGTGTGAGAGCGGGTGAGCAGCAGCCCAGGTGAAATGCTGTTCTGTGTAACAGCAATGAGGAAAGCAGATTGCTGTCACAGTGCCAAGTTCCAGACTTGTTATGCAGTGGTCTTGGGGGCAGCCAGAGCTTGGCTGCATTTGGGGAGCTGCTTCTGGAGCATTTCTGCTAAAGCAAGTTGTTAAAGTCAAGTGGAATGGGAAAAGAACTGAATGTCTTTATTTGTACCCTCTCTCCCCCCCTCCAAAAACATCCGATTGCAGATGCTCACAACAGAGGTGCTGTGTCTTGGGTTTAGTAATTATCCTCTGCTTCCTCTAGCAACTTGTCCAAAGGATCAGCTCAGGAATGCCAAGTGCACACTGTCTGTTGCCTCTTTGCTTATGGGGAGAGCCTGCTAATGGTGTACTGAATTATTCAATCAGCTGGTGGGGCAATAAATAGAAATTAGCAACAAATGATATTTGGAACATTACAAGAGCTATGAGCTGTTCTGGGCTGTCCTTTACTGAAGGGCTGTAGCAATTCTTATCTGCTTAAGGTCTGCATGATCTGGAGGTCCAAGAATGAGGATTCCTGTTGCAAGATTTCCTGGACGGATTTGTCTGAGAAGTCAAAAAGCAACTGTTCCCGTGTTTCAGTAAATGCATCTTGGCATCCAAGCATGAAAAGGAAGAAAGCATAAACAGGGAAGAAGTGTTGATTCATTCATGGTTCATTAATTTTTCATCAAGGGCACACAAAAAGACAAACATTAGTGTTAACATCTCAGATTCAGAGAATTGCTTCATTGTAAGAGGTATTGAAGCTGACTGATGAGGAAGCAGCCGAAAGTACACCAAAAGAAAATTGTTATTTCACAATGCTACTGTCAGACCATTCACAATATTAGCAAAGGCTAACAAGACCATGAATTTCAACTTCCCTTATACATGCAGCTGGAAATGCTGTAAGTCTCTAGACGATATTCAAAATCTTCTATACATGACTAGACTAGACTTCCAGTCCAGTACTTTCTGTGTTCATAGCTACACATTGGGACTTTTCAGGCGTGTGTATCTGTGTATGTGTGTGTGAAAAATGTGTATGCTGGCTGTGGACAGATGGCCATCTTCATCTTCCCTACTGCCACTGCAGAGCCAAGCTCATCCATTCTGTTCGGCACTGCAGCAGAACAGCAGAGCAGCCCCGCTCAGGCACTGAATCTCAGCAGAAGTGCAGGCACTGCCAGCATCATGGAGCCACACCTGACTCTTCCCCATCACACTCCATGGAATCCAGTGAAATCTGCAGGTCTGTGGACAGAAAGATTCCACCCTAGTTTTTCTCAGGAGAAAAAGGAAAGCAGGGTACTGATCAAATCTTCAGCTTCTCTCTTTATACTGAGACCCCTGACATCCTCAGAGCTCATCAGCATAGGCCCATGCTCAGCAGAGACCCTCAGTGCACTCAAGGGTGCAGCACACCAGGTCAGGTGCCAAAGGAAATGCCTTTCTTTCCTGGAGGAGGAATCACTGTCACAAGAACACAGAGAAGAGAGACCGAAGCACAGATCTCCCTAACTTACAGAGTTATGTAGTATGAGATAGAGAGGGCCAGGGTGCTGTCTGTAATCCCCAGCCCCTACCTGATGCACATTGATACATGGGGAAGCAGGGGGAGCAGAATGACAATCACATTCAACCAGTTAAATTGAGTACTGATGGACCAGACAAGGGGCAAATATGGAGCTAAAACACAGAGGCAACTTAATCCTCATCCTGCCCTCTCCTGGGCACGTACCTGGAGAATTTCAATGGATAGAGATTTTGTGAGGGGAAGTTTCAGTTGCATCAAGTGGAAAGAAAATCCCTGTTTACAGTGGAAATGTCAGGGTATTTCCCCCCTAAAATGGTCACCTTGTTACAGCAATATGGAAACCCAAAAGAAATTCCCAGGAGAGGTAATGCAAATGGAGACATCCAGCTAAAACCCACGTAAACAGAGCAGAAGCTAATCTCTCAAAATTTCACACCTCTTCTTTCTTTCGGAACAGCCACATCATTTTGTTCTTTGCATTTTCAGCTCCAGCTCTCGGGAAAGACAGAAGCTGGTAGGAGACAGACACTGATAAAGGCTGTACTGGCAAAATGTCAGGTAAAGGGAAACCATTTTTACATTTCTGCTCTGACAAGAGAGGACAATATATTCTAGCCTGAAAGCTTAGATGGCAGAAGCAGCAGTGATTAATTGCTCTAATTAGGGCTCTAAATAGGAAAGAGTGAGTTTCCTGAACTATTGCATGCTAAATTCCCTCGCTTCTATGAATAACTGTATTGCTCAGAGGAGATGGGCATCAGAGTGCATCATCAGAACAAACATTTACCCACTTCAACCTAAAAATTGCACTACAACCTCAACACAACTAACTAATGCAAAGACACAACAGGCCATTTTGGCAGCTGGGAGGCAGCATAACAGTCCAGTTTCTCTGCTTCCCTAAAGGGATCATAAGTCAGAGAATCACAGAATCATGGAATGGCCTGGGTTGGAAGAGACCTTAAAGATCAACTAGTTCCAGCACCCCTGCCATGGACCGAGAGACCGCTAGACCAGGATACTCAGAGGTCCATCCAACCTGGCCTTGAACACTTTGAGGCATCTGGCAGCCACAGCTTCTCTGTTTCAGTGCCTCACTACCCTTACAGTAAAGAATTTTTTCCTCATATCTAATCTAAACCTACTCTTTTTAAGCTAGAAGCAATTTCTCCTTGCTCTGTCACTACATGTTCTTGGAAACATCTCTCCTCTTCTTTCTTTTAGGCTCCCTTCAGTTACTGAAAGGGCAAATTAAATCACCCTGAAGCTGCCTCTTCTCCAGGCTGAAAAATCCCAATTCTCTCAGCCTTTCCTCATAGGAGAGATGCTTCATTCCTCTGATCATCTTGGTGGCCTCCTCTGGACTTGCTCCAGCAGGTCAATATCCTTTCTGTGCTGGGACCCCAGAGCTGGATGCAGGGTTCCTGTACTCAAATGCATGCATGAAAATGGGTGAGCTCTTAGTCTACCACACCACCACTTGCTGGTTTCAGTGAACTACGAATTTCTGCTGGCCACCAAGGCATTAACAGGAGATTTTTCTGTAACAGGGCTGGTATCTTAATCCTTTTGTGTTCTTTACTGATGTTTATACCCTTCCACCTCCACCTGCCTTTCAGATACCAGGGAATAAATGCCAGGTCCTGATTTTGATCACTTTGATGTGGACAAATGGAAATAAAATCACTACAGTCAATAGAATTACACAAAAAAACCTACCTCATATCACCAGAAGGAGAAAAGAACATATGAAGTGCTGACTGTCAGCTTTGCAAAATGCACTATGGGAAATTCTGAGTACACTTCTTCAGAAAAAAGCTGGAAAGTGTTTAGCAAAAAAAAATCCCACAACATTATTGTTGGAATATATCCTACACAGCCCGGGAGTCAGCCAACTTTAGCATCACTCTTCTCTCATATGCAGGAAAAAGCTTTTGCTTCAGCTGAGTCCAGCTGCTTCTTATTGACAATCAGATGTACTGGCACAGAGAGCATCTAATCTGGATTGTGGCCATCTACAAGTAGCTAGAAGCACACAAATAATAATGGTTCATCATTGCACACTGGTTTATATGAGGCAGGCAGTGACATGCATATGTCCATTATTTTTCTTTCAGTCTTTGTTTGAACTCCTCACTTGCCTGACTAATAAAACACACTGATAGAGGCCACCAGGAAAGGAGGAGCTTAGCATAAGTGCATGCCAGCAGCACTTCACATTCAGTAAGTACACGGTTCCTTTCACTGCCTGCGCCTGTCAGAGGAGTTTCTACAGTGCTACATCGCTAGAGAGGCTGCCATCAGGTCTGCAGAGGATTGCAGGCTGGTCTGAGAAATGTTCCTACTGGTGAAGCAAAGCAGAGCAGAAACATGCAAAGCAAGCCTCATTGCTGATTGTACCCTCTCATTTGTATGCTCAGCACTCTTCCAGTAATGAATCATCAGCCCAAGTTCTGCTCAGCTCATCATGGCTAGAAATGCTGCAATAGCACCAAACTGGGTGGGGGGACACAGATTCATCACCAAATGACCAAGCAGAGGAGATAGTGGATGGCTATGAAACTGACAAAATTATACCTTGCTGATGTTGAAAGTGTCATAATATACAGGTATCCATGGCAGAGTTGAATAGAGGAGCGATACACCATGACAAGGTGTCTGCAGTGCAATGTGCATCAGTGGTGAAGCAAATGTTATTCCCCTCTAGTCAGAGTACTCTAGAGCACAGCAAAATTGCACAGCTATGTCCATGTTTCCTTTAGTGAGGAAAACTTTTCATGTCAAGGCAGGGGAAAGCAATGTATGCCACAGGGAAAGAACACTCCATCCCTTTTCAATCATCCAATCAATCTAGAGAAATAACACAATGTTTTAGACAAAATGCTTCATACATTCCCAGGCAGGAAGGCACGCTCTGTTCCAGGTGTCTGCAGCACTTACCTTAACATGGTTCCTGGAAATTGCACCCTGGTGAGCAACAGAAAGGAGCTACCAGTCCCATGGACACCTGAGACCAACTATGAACTTTTTCCTAGTGATCCCATCTCTTTAAAAAGATGCACCTGTGTCTGCCAAGAACAAAGCTTACATGTGGAGATAACAGAGCAACACAGTAGGTTTTTTTCTAAGATTTTATTATGAGAGAGTGAGGGAGTTGTTGTTTTTTTTTTTTTTAACAGCTCGGTTTTGGTTACAGAGATTTATGCATCAGCTTAGCCAAGTGGAACAAAGCAGAGGGCTGGAAGAACTGGAGGGACACACCAACCCTCAGGTACTGCCTTTTGCCAAAGTTGAACTCCTGCAAAATTCGCCTTGTCTTGGTGCCCTTCAGGGGAATAGCAACAGGTGAACAAGTCCCAAATGCAGAGGAAATTAAAGGAGCACTGATGCCATATATGATAAAGGGGAGACATGTCTAAAGACAATTTCAAAATTAAAAATCTAAAATCAATTTTGTAATGTGACATTTTGACATGGAGCCATTTTTCTCCAGTGTCAGTGGTCTCTCAGTTCCTAGAGGATCATAGTACCTTCTTGTTTTAGAGGACTACAGTAGGCCTTTGAAAGCCTAAGGAAAGCCTTGCCATCAAGGAAATTTGGGATCCTTTATAAAGCCAGTCCTGAGGGAACAAAGATTTCCCATTTTGTCATGATCCACTTACAGCAGAGCAGTAAGGGGAACAATTGCAGGATCACAGCTGTCATCTTCAGAAACAAGGAAACATTAGATATGGATAAAGGGATGATTAAATGGAGATAGGAGAGGAGGAAAGGAACTTGAAAAGGTGGGTTTTTAGGAGAGCAGGGGTAACGTATAGATCACAACAGCTGTATTCTATAAAGTACACAGACTGGCCATGCATCTCAGTTAACAACTGGAGAAGTATTTTCTTTCTCATGGGTTGACCATACGGTTCATTAGACTACGTATGCTCCTTTTCCTCTATCTCCTTTTCCTCTATCTAAGTTCCAGAAATTGCTGCCTTTGCCATTTTTGCTGCCTGGCAGTATTGTGGAAGGAGGTAGCAGCTCTCCATACCATTACAACCAGAACAGATAGGGCCAACAGGCCAATAGCTCTGCACAAACACATTAGCTCCAGGGATTAAGACACTTCCTTTTCCTGCTATATTGTTGCTAGGGAGCTCCTGAGGTTCCCCTGGATACCATGCAAGAGATAATAAAATGCTGTCATCTGTCTGAACTGAACGGTAACTGCTACCTACAGTTTCTCTTGTTTTCTCTCCTTTTTTTTATCTGTTTGTTTTACCCCTCATTTGTCCCCAAAACCAAGGTACTGCCTATGGTTGGTTTAGCATAGGCAAGAGAGAAATAAAACCATGTACATTCAGCCTTGCTTATTGTGCAGACACTGAAGCAACACAGAAGCACCACTGAAGCTGCTGTGCATGTCAGCAGCTTTGTCTGAACCTGCTGGGAGGGGAAGGGATGTGTTCAAGGCTGTGACCTAATGCTTACATCGAGCCAGGTCCTCATTACATAACATGGCAGCACTTCCAGGGTGCATCCACAGCACATCCTTGCCTCTTAGTCACTCTCCTAGCTTGCCTGAGGTGTCTGCTTATGTACACCTTAAAATGCATGTAGCAAATTAGATTCTGAGTTGAAGCCAAAGACATAAATACCTTCTTTATAAACCACTGTGACCCATGTGTTGCCTGTGAGGATGCAGTCTGGGGAACAGCAGGTCTGAAGCAGAAGAAGAAATGTCAGATTGGCTGGAATCATGAAGTAAAGCCAGAAAGGGAAAAGTGCTCCATTCATACATCTGCCAGTAAAATTTGAAGAAGATGGTTTCATCTGTTGGATTTCCAAATGAGCCAAGATCCAAACATGCGGCATCGCTGAAGTCTTGTTCATGTGCCTTTCAGCTTCCTGAAAATCTCATTGTTTCTCTATACCCCCAATATTTCATATTCAAATCACAGCACAGATCCTATCTGCAGAATCTGCATGATTGAAAAAACTTCACAACCAGAACAGCAGGTACAGACAGTCACTGTATCAGATCTAGCTGAGAGCAGGTGCCAACAGTGATGTATCGTATCAGCTTAAGCAAAAATAAAAAAGTCTACCCAAGGTTCTCAGTGGCCTAACACATCTCAGGTATAATAAAATCTCAACAATATTAAAATCATTCTACCAGCCAGCTCCAAAAACCTCCTCAATAATCATCCATTGTTACTGGGACCACCTATAGCCGTTTGGTGAAGGCAGATAAGCCCATCTCCAGCCTTTCAGTGAGAGGAATACTGCCTGTTCTCAGCAGGTACTTTTACTGGCTTCCCCAGTGAAAATTAATTTCCTGGCTCCCTTCAAGGAAAAGTGAACCTTGGAGTCCCTGAGATCAGCCAGAAGATAGGTGAGGATCAAGGTAGTGTGGCCTCTTACTCAATGCATTTTTCTAAATCAGGACAGAGATGCTGAGCGACTGATATTCGAGCATTTGTCTTCCTGTGCTTTTCATATGCTTTTCCTATGCTTTTCCTTCCCCTGTGAGAGGAGTTCCTATGTTTTTCCTTTTGCAGCAACTTGCCCTGCAGAAGAATGACATCGGCCCACATCTTGGGACTGCACTGACACACAGAGCCCAGACCTTGGAGCAGAAGTGGGATACAGCAGAAGATTGTTTGCCCAGCTTCTGTCTATTAACTGCTGGTCACAGCACCACGAAGCTCCCTCTGGGGTGCTCCAGAGGTGCAGGCTAGTTCATCTGGTGCAGGAGGAAGGGAGTGCCAGGTCAGAGATCCTAACAGCCAGTCCTGTCTCTCAGCCGTAGAAAGTGGCTGCTACAGCAAGATGACATTGCAGCCAAGCTCAGCAGGGTGTGTGGGCTGATAGCCCTCCTGCTCAGGGCTAGCAGGCAGACAGCCGCTCTGAGCTCAACAGGAGACCTGCTGCACTCAGGTCTGCCTCAATGCGTTCAGGGCATTCACCAGTTAAAACACCCAGAGCAGCAGCTGGGATAAATTGCCCAAACTCAGCTCAACAGTTATTCAAAAGCCAAGGGAGATGTTGGGAGGAAGCCTTGACTCTCTCAAAGGCAGAGAGGCTCTGCAGAGACACCTAACAAAGTACAGGGCCACACAGGCCCAGCAAAGCCTGGCTTTTCACAGGCCACAAGTCCAGCTGCAAGGGATTATCTCAATAGAGAGACATGGAACTCCCTTCCTTTGTGGCCCCCTTGTGCCCACCCTTTGTGGATAATAACTCAAAAATGCAAAACCAAAAATTAAACCTGATGGCTATGTTCTGCATAAAAGATGTGAAACAGGCAGTGGTGAATTATCTGCTACATTTCACCTCCTCTTCTCTTCAAAGACCTTTAAATGACAAAAAGGTGACTTTGGTTCATCCATTTCTTCCTCAAACACCAGCTTCAGGGTTGTGATGAAAGAAAAAAATTTAAATTAAAAAAAAAACCTGTTAACAAAAATATCTGTATAATGAACTGATTTTTATACTTCCCCACAGACCACCATTGACAACAATGGCTCCTGAGAATACAACTCCAAGAACTCCCTGCAGAGAAGGAAACCCAAGCCTTTGTAAGTGTTATTAACACTCATGTCAGGACTGCTCTGATCTTCTCTCTTTCTTTGTCACCCTCAGCCTTATACATCATCTCCCATCCTATTTTCTCAGCTAGGCACATCCTTGATCTGTATTTCTGAGATGATGCCACCTCACAAGGCCAGGAATAATCGGTAGTGCATACACAGCATAACCTATCTTAAGCATGTGAGCTGGAAGCATGTACTCTGCAGTCATTAGACAAAGAAAAAGGCTCTTTCAAAGCACAAAGCAAGACAGGAACCTAATTTAGCTGCACTGAATTGCCCTCTGAAAAAGAACAAGGTGCTTGATGATAAATCAGGAAGATAATCTCTCTAGAGAGTTGAGGATTTACCAAATATACCCAAAATGATGTGGCACACAAGCTCACAGGCACAGGGACTGCACTGAGTGCAGAAATGGAGACTGGCTGCACTGCATGAGGCTGATGGGGGGCTCACCCATGGGCTGGAACACACCACTGCTCAGGCATAGCTGAAATCAAGAGTGTAGGCCACTTGCAGCCCTTGATGCCCCCGTCCCCTGGGATGGCCAGCAGCTGCCAAAGCTTGGACAACCCCCTTAGCATTTTCATTTTCCTGAGCTCCAGCTCAGGGGAGGTCTGTGCTGCAGCACATGCCATCACACAGTGCCTGGAGATGAGCCCTACCAGCAGGCAAAGCACAGCCCTGATCCTGCTCAGTGGCTGCTCAGAGGGTGGTTTCCATTACTGCCTGACCCCCGCAGGCAGGGAAGTGGAGTAATTCAGCTGCTTGGCTAAAAATAGAAGGAGAGACTTCCCTTTCTCCCTTTGGCCTGTTCAGTGACAGCTCTCCACACTGATTTCAGCCACTTTAACTGTTGTCTGCCTCTTTCCTTCTCTAGCCTTTCACAGGTCTGATATTCTCTGCCCCTACATTTCATACCCAGTCTTCCCGCCTCTTTTCTGCCATGCCACTTCATACTTTTCTGTCTTCTTCTGTTTTTGCAACTGCATCCTACCCCTGCAAGTTCCCTTTCCCCATCACTGTTTGTACTGTCATATTTAGGGCATCACAGATGCAAATAGAAGGCATAGGAAACCATCATTTTGAGCACAGCCACGCTGCTGCCTTGCCCTGTGATGGTGACAGCTGGCAGGAGTCGACGTCTGCTTCAGGCACCTGGGCTGGTGGACTCGAAGTTCTGCATAGCCAGAGAGCAAACCAAGTTCCAAGAAATACGAGCCTGATCCTTCACACAGCATACACCCTGCTGTGACAGCACAACAGCGTCGTGTTAGCAGCTGCCTGAGCACTGGGAGGAAGGCTGAGGGGATGGACTGAGGCATGTACAGCTTGGAGCAAACTGAGACTCAGACTGCACATTAGCTGTATATGAACTATCTTTGTTTAAATTCTTGCATTTGCTCCACATTAAAGTTAATCCAAATGGGAGCAGAATCTGGCTTTACTTTCCATGTGTTCCATGTGTTATTACATAATCCCTTCTGAAAGTATTTAATTGCACTTGTAAATACAGTGCCTGTGATAATAGAAGACTCCAGTGGTGTACCCTACTAAAATCCTTTGGCCAGCATTTACTGCTCCATGGAAAGACACAAAACTCTTGGGCATTAAGTTACTACCAAGTAAGCTGCTTGTAAGTAGTTTCTTTCCAGCCTCCAATGAAGCTAAAGGATAATCTCTGCCTGAAAGCGTAGGACTGAATGTGCTGATTGCTTTCCTGTAACTCCTTTTTTGTAATTTAAGCAGAATACTGGTTTTGATCCTGATTGCAAAAGTTGTGGGCTAGATGCTAATAAACAGTTGGGAAAGAAATCAACAGAACAGTACACGCTCTTCTACCCAGCTTTGGCACAAAGGAGTCATCATGGAATTTCACTGTCACTAGAGTACCTAACATTAAGGCTTATAAGGTAGAAAGATAGCTTCATGAGTCAATATCCTGGTATCAAAGCTGCTACATCATATTTATGTAAGATGTAGACTACTGACCACTTTTGTGGAAAGTAGTCCACACTTCTAGTGTTTTTCCAAGCACAATATTGTCAGAACTGGATTATAAAACAAACAAACAAACAACCAAATAAAGGCAAGTTTACTATAGTAACATTGGCAGAATGGAATTATTCTACTGAAAATATAAATTACTGCATATTTATTTTAGACCAACATGCCAGAATCTGTCCCACTTCTTTGCAAAAATTTTAATGAAAAGCAGAATTTACACTAGATGAAGTGAAGTATCCCTGGTGTAGAAGATGCATAACTACATAGAAAATTTATTTCCCAAAGGAAAAAATAACCTACAACTTCTCATTAGGTAATTGCAGATACTGTCATGAGACATGAGTTATCTACCCAGTGACTAAATGTCATTCAGCCTTCCCAAAGGTAACTTAATAGGTTTACCACCTCTCAGGAGAAAATAATAGGCTATTCCTGTGTGATCTGTATTGCTGACTTCCCAACACAATTTCCTGGAGTCTCCCATACAAACTCTCCCTCATGCCTGATGACCATACACAGGCTGGTGCCTGGACTCATGCTAAACATGTAACTGTGCAGCAGGTTTTTACTGATTTTGGAAGGAAAACGGTTTTCTGAAAGAGGAGCTCTTGGCTTCCTTTTAGTTCTTGTGAGGATGATGGCAAATGAAAGTAAGAACCAAATTTGGTGTCCAAATGCTTTGTATTGCTCCAGAAAAGGTAGGATGCCAACAGCAACAAATTCTGGTGCAGCACATTCACAGTGATAGTGGCAGTCACAGACCATGTCCAGGCCCTGCTTTACCAGATTTCTCTAACGCACTACATCCTTTACAACAGGTGGGACAGCCTGGGCAGCACAGGAAACTAGTCACACTGAAAAGGAATAATGTCCTCTTCCAGCTGGAAAGTAGGTAAAATCCAGCTGAGGCTTCTCTTGAGCAACCAGAGTTTCCACAAGGGATCAGGTACCAGGTGTCTGGGGAGAGAAGTCTCTTTAGCTAGAAGAGAACTACTGCATTAGAGGTGAGACCAAAAAGAATCCCAGCCAAGACAAAGGAGACTGGAACATACTGGTGGTGCAACAAGAGCGCTCTTTGCTTTGGCCTTTGCAGCTGCTCTACAGTTGCAAGATGATCATCTGCAACCACCCCAGAGACATCGCCATCTGCAAAACCCCAGGTGAAAGACAGAATTCTGCTTTGGTAAAGTTGTCAAACACTACTCCCAAGCTCTTATTTTAACAACTGAAAGCCCGAGTAAAAGATTAAATTGAAGAAGGCTAGTTAATCAACACTAGACTTTAGTTCAAACCAATCAAAACAACATGTTTGGGAACTTGCTATATCATACCTCCTGTATAAAATAAGTATTTTTACTGACATCCTTACAAATCCTGGGATTTTGTCAAGAGGTTAAATGTTTATTTTGTTATTCAGTTTAAGATTCAGGAATCATACGGATACAGATTTTGGACTCAAAGCTTCTAGCACTTATGGTGTACATGGAAATTTGGAAAGCTTCATAAATCCCTTTCCCTGTCTTCTTCCTGTCCCCAGCCTTCCAGGCCCCCAGGAATCAATAAAAGAAAATAGGCCCACTATGATTTTACATCTCTGTCATAATACTCAGATGCCACTTCAACAGTATTTTTTCTTGGAAAATTTATGAAAATTTTTTTGCTACCACCAAAGTTACATTCCTTGATAATAATCTAAACTATTAAAATAGATTTTTCCTTTCAAGAAAAAGACTGGAGCATTTAAATTACTCTTTGAGAATTAGATAGAGATAATTTTCTCTAATTAACCATTCCAATTTCTTCCTAAATGACTTCCCCCAGTAATTCAAACATATTTCCCTTCTTAATTCTGCTACTACTGTGTCTAAAATAAGTCTACACTCAGTTTTACATTTCATTTTCTGCTACAGTGGCTCTAATAAAGCACCTGATTTACAGAAGAGAATGCACAGTGCTTAGGGGCTGCAGGGAGAGGCTGTCCAACCCATTGGTTTCGGAGAGTAATTAAAATTTACCCTCTCTCCAGCTCACAGCAAGTAAGAGACATTTTGCAGGCTTGCTTCCTAAAGGTCAGCAAAGATGGCCGTGGCTGGAAGAAGAAGGTGCTTGAGGTGATGTGCTCTGAGGATCAGTGATTAAGAGCTGGGAAAGAGTGGGGAATGCTGGTGCTCACACAAAGTGACCTCCTGCTTGGTGCTGCAGGGGTGGCCACGTCGGGCAGCATGGCCAGAGGCAGACAGCAGGGCCAGGGAAAGGACACATGCCCTGTGTGACCACAGGTGACACAGACTGGTGCTGGGGAGGGACAGCTGGGGGTGGTGAGGGCACTCCTGGAGTGGCAGAAATCACTACTCCCACACCGCAGAACAAGACCCATAACTGAACCCTGCAGCAGCCTAAACACAAAATGGGAAAAAGATTTTTGTCAACAAAACTCAGCTGTCAGAGGTATCAAGAACAGGATTTTAAGCAAATTGCCAAATTGTCTCCAAATATTATCTCCCATATTATCTTTGATCAGAAGAACATTTGTCACTAGTCATAGTCCAAGACTGGATACTGGAGCTGGGTGATCTCTGGTGTCTGGTCCCAGTCAAGCATTTCCTCCATTTCATTTATAAACTTCTCCAGAAAAAAGGGAGATCCTAGTCTCAAGGGGAAAATAATCTCCCTTATCTTCTAAGTAGAGATTTTCAATACCCTGTTTGATCATGAAAACACTTTAATCACTCAGTATCATACATATTCCCCCCAAAAAGTCCTGCCATGTTTCTCCTTATGGAGGGTTTTCTAGGACAGAAATAATGTCCATGCATGGACAGAAACTTTTTATAAGGACATGCAGTGATAGGATAAGAGGGAATGGTTTAAAATTAAAAGACGAGAATTTAGATTAGATATTGGAAAGAAATGCTTCCCTATGAGGCTTCTAAGGCACTAGAACAGGTTGCCCAGAGAAGCTGTGGATGCCCCATCTCTGGAAGTGTTCACAGTCACGTTGGATGGGGCTTTGAATCATGTGATCTAGTGGAAGGTGTCCCTGCCCATGGTGGGGGATTTGGGTAATGTTTAAGATCCCTTCCAACCCACACCATTCAAATAGAAGTGATTCTATGATTCTGTGTCCAGCTCACTGCACAGAACAAGTCCCATCACAGATGAGATTGTGCAATGAACCCCTGGGATCCTGAGTGACTTCCTCTGCATTGTGTACTAAAGGTTCAACACATCCATTTCAATGTGTAGCAAATACAGCACTTTCATAGAACAAACCCGCTCCTCTGCAGTGCTCCAACTCGAAATTTCTGCATAACAACTCTGATCAGGACATTGAACATCTGGAATTACAGGCAAACATCCAAATATGGCAGATTTCAACCAAACATCATTTTCAGCAGAGATGGTATATGTGAAAGAGCTGGAAGCATGACAGTTTTACAAGCCCAGAGCCAGCCGATCCTGCCAGAACTGAAATCTCCTACTCACTCATTATAAAATCAGCTTTTTTTACAACAGAAAGCAAGTATTTTTGGCTTTTTTTTTTACAGAATTTTTTATCAAAGACCTCAGAAGAGCCATCCTATCTCTCGTTCTATTCTCCCTGTGCTTCTCAGGTACTAATTCTCTGGTTTTCCATGTTGTCACTACTGGCCTGACTTTCCCAGCCTTATTCAGAGCATAAGGAGTCACTGGAATTTTTTCTGCTGATTCAAGCCCTGAGCACACATGCAGTCTCCAGAGAGTTTGTCAGGGAAGGATTTGCCTTTATCCAGTCCAAAGCCATTTAGATTGCAAACTCAAGAGAGGCCTCTGGAGTCAATAAAAAGAAGCTGCGTCTCCCGAAGCTCGCTGTGTCCCAGCACTTGCTGTCTCCTCCCTGCCTTGTGAAGCAGTACAGGCATGAGCAGAACAGTGGAGAAACAAGGCTGCCACCATGGGAAACACTATAAGTAAGGAAAGAGAAAGAAAATCCCAGGAACTGCAGCCAGTCTTCGAACAGACCAAAAACCAGGGGAAACCTGGACAACCAAAAAACGTGTTTTCCTCCAAAACACAAATTTGGCATACACAGCTGTGGGGCCTCTGGAGATGCGCATGCAGAGAGCACAGCACCTGGGTCTACAGCTTCTAGACTGAAACAGTTATGACAGAGGAAGAACCAGCATTAGACCTCTGGTCAGAAGAACATTACAGCTTTGGTTAACAGTCACTTCTTATTATCATGTCTGTAAAATGTTTAAAACTGGATAAAAATGTAGGTATAAAAGCAATTTGTATCATGCCTACAGTAGCCTTCTCACCTTCCTCCAAGGGAAGAAAGGCCGCACCCAAATGACTCTTACAGTCTTCTTCCTGGCAAACAAAAAATTTCCTCTTTAGAGTACTTCAGTGTTGCAGTGCATATTTCACAAAGAGCAGAAAATCCTTTGCTAGGGAGCAGCAGTTTGCCATTAACAAATGCAGAGTGTTACTGCCTAGTGGAGCAGAACAACTCAGAGAAAATCTCTTTTTCCCTTTTGATTCAAAAGGTCATACAGTGTCTCAGAGACAGTATCTCCTATTTTCATAGCTGCTTCATTGCTAGGATAGAACTTTGCACAGCTGCCTGAACACTAGAATTAGTCCTTGGCATAGCAGTGAAAATTCGGCCATTGAGCTGCGAGTGAGAATTTGGCCATTGAGCTAGCAAGGAAATCCTCTCTGAACTTTTGTGCAAGGTCTTATGAAGCATTAATATATCCAATAGCAGGAGTATCAGTAAAGTTCAATACAGCCATAGACAAAGCCATGTCAACAGCCCAGGGCCAGGCTCTACCTGTTTCACTCCCAGATTCTGATCCCAGATTGATAGCAAAGATTTCATTTGATCCAACTCCCTCTTGGGGGAAGAATGCACAGCTGACAAGATAATTTTTCCATTATTGTCTCCATCATGATCATCTAATATACCTACACCCCTAAAGGTTTTCCTGTTTCATGGTGCACACAACAGAGCATGGAAAACAGAATGCAGGAGAGTTGTCTGCCATGCAATGGGGATGCCCTAGCCCCCTCAAGCAGGAGAGAGACAAGTCTCAGCCTAAGATGATGTTTGCCTTCTGCAGGCCATCTAGAGTCGTGGCAACATAGACAGCCCAAATGTACATGCTTTGACTTCATGCCCATAATTCCATGTGCCTTGCCAATTCTTCTTCTGTTCATGCCTTCCTTGTCCAGGCAAAGGAAGAAGTTTCTGCATAGTGTCTCCATTCCTGAAGTAGCACAGAGGAAAGGGTGATCTGGCATCCAGCTGTGGCCCTTCTCCCTCAATTCTTCCCTCTCTCCCTTGTACTCAAGCAGGACAGACTTGCCTTGCACTTGGATCAGCCAGGTTTGGGGCCCAGGAGGAGTTGGGGGAGCAAAGGATTATGCTGAGATAAAGGAGGGAAGGGACATAGAGTGAGATCCCTGAATCTGTAGGCAGTCCCCTCTCTAGTATTCAGTGTCTGGGTACCCTGGGGGTTATCACCAGAGAGGCAGCGCTTTCCCCTCAGATCCCTGGCCAAGCAATCCACGCCAGGACAGGGCTTCCTGCAGCACCAGCACCATGCAGGCTGCCAGCGGTCCAGCCTGCCCCGTGCCCCCAGAGAGCAGTAAAGCAAGCCCTGAGATGAGCCAGGGGGATGATGTATTGCTGCTGCATTCCTATGTGATTCCTCCACTCTGAAGGATGCAATGCCTGCAAGTCGCTCTGGGGAAGAAGACTGAGACACAGTGGGGGTTAAGGCAAGCCCACGGCGCCCTGCCAGCCTGCCCCAGATGAACAGCAAGGTAGGCATTGCTTCTCTGCTACATGCATGTGCCAGGAGTGCTGAGGTTCAAGGGCAATCTCTGGAAGACTGAGACTCCATCACTGAGACTCCATCACGGCCCTCAGTTAAGCCAGATGGGAGAAACTACCCTTCATTTCAGCTTTGAATTTGTTTTAATCTGCAACAACTGGGTCTTGTTATCTGTCTGCCTGCTTTACTGAAGAGCCCTCTGTCATCACATCTCTGTTTCCAGCAGGTACTTACAGATTTGGATCAAGTCAGCCAGCGGCCTCTTGGGTGGTTAGTCAAATAAATTGAACTCCCAACTGTTTCATTACAAAAGCAACTTTCCTGGTATCCTACTTGTTTTTCTCCCTCCTCTCAGAGCCTCCTCCAAATTAGCAGCATGTTTCTGAGCTGCAGGCTCAGGGCTGGACACAGCATTTCTGCTGCAGTTGCCCCAGTAGTAAGCACAGCGGTGACACTGCTGCTCCACTTCTATCCCAGGACTGCTGTTTTCATGCCAGACTCACTCTAGGTTACCCCTCTGGGTGAATACCAGCATAAGATCTGTCATGCTGAATAAGGGCTGCCTCCTTCACTGACAAGATCTTTGTCCTAATGGTTTGTCTGCACCCAGCTCAGATGGTTCCAGGTTCTTTTATAGAGTAGTAAGATATCTTAGTAATTATTTTCTAACCTATGTTTATCACAACCTTAGTATTGTAATTTCTTCTATGCCCCCTGATGCCTTGATCCAATCCAGCACCACACCCCACTGTTAACTGTCCCCTTAAAGTGGACAGGAAGATTCCTTCTCCTCCTAGGCGCAAAGACATATGTACCCATCAATGGATATGTTGGCACACATCCCAGGCCGTGCCAGCAGCTTTGTCCCTCTAGCTGTCAGTCTGAGAAGGGCTCCTGGGTGCGCGCCACCAGCACACCCTTGTCATAGTTGACTGCAATATGCCAAACCAGCCAGAAGAAGCTCTTGGAAGACACAGTTTCTCCAGCACAGACTGGGATTCAGCCCCAAGCTCTGAACCTTGTGTAGCAAAAGCCAAGAGCAAGGAAGGAGAAAAGTGGTTCTGTGGCCATGGCCTCTCCACCACAGAACAGTGGCACTACAGGGAGGATCCACACTCCTGTCCCCTTGCCACGTCTGCTGTTCCAGGCTGCAGCCATTCCCAGAGCAATGACACAGCTCAGCAACTTCACATCATCGTGTGAGGGAAGACTGTCTCCCAGATCCCATCTCATTTTATATTCCTGCATCATGGCCAGTGTGTATTCCTTGAATCCTTCCTGGGGCAACCAGGGTTTGACTGAGGTGGCAGGCTGCTGGTCTCCAAGCCTGTGTCGTTCCTTCATCCAGCATGCATCTGCAGCAGTGTCACAATCACTGCTACAAAGTTCAGGGTGGCCTCTTGCAAGGAAAGGAAGATGCATCAACATTGTCTCTCTGTGCCCAGCTGCTGGAAAAAACTTCAAGGTATTCCCGGCTGTTTGAGAGAGAGTTTAATGCATGGAAGAGTCTGTCCCAGCTCTGCTCTATGATTGCATCCTGTCCAAAGGAACAATAGGATGCCTCCAACTGCTGTGAAAGTGGAGCTGTGCTTGGAAATCTGACCTAAGTCACCCAACCTGTCATCAGCGAGTGTTAAAAAAGAAGAGCCACTCCACGGAGACAACCAGGGCTTTTCTTCTTCATTATGTGTTTTCTCCAGGGTACTTATTTACCGCCAATTTAAAGATCTTGCTTAGCACTACTGTGAGCCCAAAACACTCCAAGGCATTGGGGCATGAAGGGCACCGGAGAACATTTTTTAGCCAAATAATTGTTTAATGCCTTTTCATTTAGAAGGCATTCTGATGACATGTTCCACAGGGGTGTATACAAACACTTTCTCAAGACTCATTTAATGTGGGCCAGGTGAGACATGATCATAATGGGCTTCAATTTGATTTGGATTCATTTGACTGCCTTTCCAGAACTCTTGTCCATTAACAAATGTTTGCTGTATGAACTTTTTAACTAGTAAAGTATTTTAATACCCACCAGTAGCTGTTTGGCTTGACTATTACTCAAGACACTCTTAAAAAGCTCACATTTCCTTTGATAAGCATGGAGGCACTGTTGCAAGGCAGTGAACACAACACAAAGGAGCTTGAGGGCTGAGTTAATTTTGTATAAAGAGAAAACCTCAAATGCAGACATTATTCTTTGTTTCTAAGAGCAGATTTGTCAGCTCATTACTGAAGGAACAGAAATTAACTCAGTAGGCCATGGATAACTTTTTAGAATAAGTGCAGATCAGACATATTTCATTTTTGGGGTTTGGATGATGAGCCATGCAGAGCTATGAAACTCTGTGCGCGTGGGGGTGGGTGTGGGTGTGGGTGTGTATGTGTTTGCAGTGAATTCGTTGACTGAGTAGCAGCAAACTCTGTAAGGAGGTGTGCCAAGAAAGAGATGCAGCAGTCCAAGAAGTGGACAGAAACCTCTGTCCCTCAGGCGTGAGCATTCACATAGCTATGCCTAAATTGGTGGCTTCAAGAAGCAGGACAAGCAAGGAGGAAGAGCATATAGCTTTTTTCATGTTATGGCTTATGCCAAACATTTTGTCATGTATGTTGAGGTTTTGGAGGGATTTAGCACTTTACAAGCACGCATTACAGGAAAAAGGTCCATAAATGGGGTCCATATGATTGCATAAATAGAGGAAGGTGCATTTGGATGCTGCAAGGAGAGCTTCAGGGGTGGTCCTGTTACTTAAAAGAGAAAAGAGGCACTAGTTTAATCATCCCTACAGATTGTCCCTACCTTGTGATTCTTCCTTATTTTCAGAATAGCTCCCAGAAGCTTACAAGAGTACTCCTGCACATTGCAGATATCCCAGCCTGTAATACTAATATCCCCCTCCCTTCCTCCACGGGCTCCGTCACCAGATCAGGATCTGGTGAAGCTTCAGGAGATCCTGAAGCTATCTCAGGTTTTCAGAGAGAAGCAAATATTAACATTTCCAAAATCATGGGGTTCCTAGGGGTCAGCAGGGCGGCCAAAACCATATCTGACAGAAGCTCACCCCTCTGCATCTCCATCCAGTATCATGTGGCTTTCTCCAGCACCAACTCCTCCGTTCAGAATAAAGGCACAGGCAAAAGGGTGTTCTCCTTGCTGTGGAAGAAATGGTAATTTTCCCTCTGAAAGGAAAATTTCCTCCAATGTACAAAAAGAGAAACAATAGGACCGCCTGTATAATAACAAATAATATTGTTTGTTTTGAGTTGTCAGAACTTAGTTTAGTATCTCCATGTGAATTTTTCAGACCAGAAAAACTGACTCTTATAGTGAATAACTTTTAAATCTGTTATGTATGAATGGATATTAGTAATGCTATAGCAGTAGGCTGGAAGAGTGCACACATAAACACTTAATCCTAATCCAGAACACATGCATGACTCCAGCCCTCTACATTTCCCACTCTGTATCTTTCAACAGCAGGAATTTCACATTACGATCAGTTCCAACTTTAGGTATCTTATTTTGGAAATAATCTTTTCAAAATATGTTAATGCCTTAAGCATCCCACACAGAACTGGTTGCTCTGAGTTCTCCATTATTCTTTTAGCATAGTGAATGCACACTTAAAATTTCCTAATAGGTACTAAGAAGCTCAAGGCAGAATAGATTTCCAAAATAACTCATGCTATTTTCAGAGAATCCAATTTAAACAAGTGCCAGCTAAAATATTTCTGGATTGAAAAGTTTTCTATAGTAACTTGCAAATAAAAAATCAGTCACCAGGACAGTTCTAGCTGCTGTCTTTTTTGTCACAGACCTATACTTCTGTCCAGTTAAAAATTCCTAGTTTGAAAATAGAAAGGTGTGAAATGAGCACTGATTTTTATCTAAATGTTTCAAAAAACAGATTCATGTTTCTAAACCACAGATTACAGGTGAGGTCAAAGGACAAACCTGTCCAGGGGTTAGTACAAGGTCAAAGGATAAGTCTGTCCAGGGGTTGGTACAAGGCTTGCTCCTTTAGCTACTGAAGGAAATGGAGCTTCTGAACACAGGATTGATGGTCAGGTTCTGGCCAGCACAAGTCTGTGCCAGTGTGGCCCGCAGCATTTTGTGTGGATCTCAGAGACCTTGTGTTGCAGCATCCCAGAGAAGTGCATTTGCAAGATCAAGACCAGAAGACCCACTGCACCTATTCTATTTTTCATCCTGGCTCCCCCTTTAAATTCTCACTGCAAAGCAAAGCAAAAGCTACTTCATGATAGAAAAAGGGGGAAAACTGGAGCTGAAAATAAAGAGAAGCTGAAAACCGGGTGTCAGCCACACTAAGCTATTGGGTAGTTCTGTTATTTTGTTTACAAATGTTAAAGCCTTTGGTATGTTCTCTGCCCATCTGAAGGTCAGGCTGCAGATCTCAGCCTCTATGTGAGATTTTCAAGCCTTTCAGCAAGCAATTTCCAGACTCCAGGCTCTTCTCACAGACTCCTGTGTCCCTTACTGTGTGCACCCAAGTCAAAGAATCTATTAGGAGGAGGTATGAAAGGTATGAAGGGTGTGCTTGAATGCTCAGGCAGGCAGGGAAACATGGCTCATCCTTCTCAACATGTGCTGCTGCTGTGAACCCTCCTGCCCACTCTGGTGCTGGGCTGGGCAGAGGGCAGCCCCTGCTCAGTGCATTCAGGTCCCTGGACACAGGCTCCTGCTTCTGCTCTGAGCAACTTGGAGACAGCTTCTCTCCCACAGCAGCGCCTCATGTCCCTGCATCACTCCCCAAACTCCCCTGCCGCTTTTTTATAGCTCGATCTTTCTACTTAGCTGCTTTACCGATGCTTTCTATTTAGCTGCTTTACCAACACCGATGACGGGTCCCCTGGGGCAGCTCTGTAAGTAGAATCAGCAGATGGAATTGTCTGCATCAAGAAGCAAACAGCAAAAAACCCTCTTCTTTAGCCCCCAAGAAGTGGATGTCAAGCCCCTTCCCTTCCTGAAGAGATGGAGACTGTACAGGTCTCTAGTATGACATTAGCTGCCACAGAGCAGACCCAGCACTCAGGAAGATTTGAAACTCAACAAGATCAATCCCACTGGGGATGGAGGAGCCAAGGCAGAGCACTGACTAGCACCCACACGCATCACTTCTTCCACTGTCTCAGTTGGACAGACAGAGCACAAGCCATCAGGAAAGTTCACACACTGCTGCTTTAAATAGCAGCTAATTCCCAGAGCCCACAACTCAACAGAAAGCTGCCTGAGGAAAAACATTCAACAGTCTGAAAATCCCAAATTAATTCTTTCTGATCACTGCTGCCAAATAAACTGAAGTGGATTAATGGCAGCACATAGGAGACAACTGAATGTAAGGGCTGGCTTTTGGCTCGTTGCTCGGCTCTCCAGAAGACATCACAGCACATCTCCATGCACGGAGCTCCAGCTGCTCTGACCCCACGCAGCATTTGTGAGACAGGAGGCCAGGGGCTGGGGCTGGGGTTCCACAATGTGCGTGCTTATGCACCTGCTTTCAAAGACATGTTGAAAATACCCCAAAATCAGCCTGTGGAGGACCAGGGCTGAGTTTGCACCTTGCCCCAGCAGCCCCAGTGCAGTTGCTCACCTTCATACAGTCCCAGTGCCACTGCCTCAGCATAAGCACTGAACCACCTGCCCTGGCCCATTCCTGTCTGCAGAGGGTGGCCTCCTCCCCAAGGATCTCACACTAAATTCCCTTCCTGCCACGTTCTGCCTGTGGCAGACCCTCGAGGCAGATCCTCTTAAGACAGAGGCAACAAGTTACCTCCAGGCGGGGCTAGTGCCCACATCATGGATATGAGGTTTCTGTCTTCCCTCATAACCCATCTGTGCCAGAACTTCACACACTGAAAATCAAATCTCCCAAATGAGCTTGTGCACACCTGGGGAAATGGTGGTGGCTTTCTGTAAAGCACAGAAATTAAGAGCTCCCCATCTTCCATTTCATTTGGGAGTCTCATTCTCCGGCAGCCTTTAGCTCCTTGAAGCAATGTCCCCAGGGACCTCCACCCTCACCTGCCAGCACCTCGTCAACCACACTTCTTGCTTTTATTGGGTGCACCTGAGACAGCAACATGCCCAGAAAACTGCTCCCCTCTTAGATCAAATACTGGAGATCCACGTTCACCTTCAGATAACTCTATTCTTGGCAGTGCACAAGCCTCTTGAAACTCTGCGTTGCTTTTCTTTCAGGCTTTTTGTTGGACAAGATGGCCCTCCTCACTTTGTCCAGTTTAAGAACGTTTTTGGCTTTTCTTCACAAATTCTCTTTGAGGTCTGGAAAACAGTTGTCTTCGGGTCAGTAAAGTCTCCAACAGTTGGAAGGAGCCATTGAAATGTTGTTCTCACACACCAGAGGAGCGGACTCACCAGAGAAATCATTCCTGTTTAGATATTTACATGAACATGGACATTCACAAGTCTGGGTGGGACTGCTCAGTACTAGCTTAAAGGACATCAGTCTCTAAGAGCACCAGCTGGAAGCTTCCCACAGAGCTGCAGGAATTACCAAGCTCTTCCTTCCTGCACATCAGATGGCAGTGAGATGCTTCCAGGGCTTTGCCCAGCCACCTGTACCATAGTAAGCTGCCTTCTTCCACGAGCCCTTGTGGATGGTCATATCAAGAAATGTCATTAATTGGGGTTTCTGGGAGGTGGCACATGTTTTCTTTTGGCTTTCCGACTTTTTATCACTGATATTTCCTTCACATGCCTGTTCTTTGTGTAGACATTCATACAAGAACTTGCCTGACTTTTGCCTTAGCTGATAAAATTTATTCTGCCACCTTCATGCCTTGCCTCTACAAGAAATCATGTCATTTCTAGATCTGACCTGGTCTTGTGCACAGGGACACCTTGCTGGGTTCCCTGCAGGTCACACTGCAAGATATGCTGAGGGCAGAGCTCCTTGCTTTCCCTCTCAGTCCTTCAGCTTGCATAAGTAGTGTAAATATTCACAGCACAGAGGAAAACAGCTCATTATCTGAGGGAGGAACCTCAGCTCTGATGGACGCTCAGCTGCTTCATACAAAGGAAAAGAGAGTCAGCAGGAGGGGGTTGTACTGTGTTTGTTTGGACAGACTTTGGTGGTGGGGGCAATACAAGAGTGGTCCCATGTCTGTGGATACTGACAGCCTGGTCAGAGAGAGAAAATTTCCCAGGAATTGTTCTGGGAAAAGCTGTGAGAAGCTCAGAGAAAAGAATTTAACAATTTTTAAGATTCTGCACCTGGTGTTTGCAAACATATGGAATGTGTTATGGAAAGATGTTTACCAGAGGGTTGTTTCTTAGTTAGCCAATGGTGATGGTGTGTTGATTAAAGGACCAATCAGGTCCACCTATATAAAACAATATATGAAAAGAATGGGTTTCCTAATAAAATTATTATTAGCCTCTGATCATGTATGGAGTATGTGTTGCCTATCCTTCCCAGTCCTGACCCAGTGGTGACACATGTCAAACAGAGCCAACACCAAATGGCTCCGGGAGGGACCTGCCACTGGTCAGGGCTGAGACAGCCAAGAATTATAGTAATGCCTCTGTGATAACATATTTTAGGAGGGGGAAAAAAAAAAGTTACTGTGCAGATGCAATTGCAGCCAGAGAAGACTGGGATGAGAATATGAGAGAGGAACAACTTTGCAGACACCAAGGTCAGTGAAGAAGGAGAGGCAGGAGATGCTCCAGGCACCAGAGCTGAGATTCCCCTGCAGGCCCTGGTGCAGACCATGGTGAAGCAGCTGTGCCCCTGCAGCCCGTGAAGGATCACCAGGATGCAGAGATCCACCCACAGCCCGTGGAGGAGCCCTGCACTGGAGCAGGTGGATGCCTGAGAGGAGGCTGTGACCCTCTGGGAGGCCTGTGCTGGAACTGGCTCCTGACAGGGGCCTGCAGACCCATGGAGAGAGGAGTGGAGCAGATTTCCTGGTAAGATTTGTGACCCTGTGGGGGGCCCACGCTGGAGCAGACTGTGCCTGAAGGACTGCACCCTGTGTAAGAATGACCCATGTTGAAGCAGTTCATGGAGAACTGTCTCCAGTGAGAAGGATGCCACATTGGAGTAAGGGAACAACTCCTGCCCTGAGAAGCAGCAGAAACAATGTGTGATGAGCTGAACCCCATTCCCTGTCTCCCTGCTCCTCTGGGGAAGGAGGTAGATCAGGGAAGGGGCAGGGGGAGAGGAGGGGAAAATGATTTTTAATACTTTTTTTATCCCTCATTATCCTACTCCAATTTTGTTACCAATAAAATTCAATTATAATCCTCAAGTTGAATCAGTTTTGCCCATGATGGTATTTTGTGAGTGATGTCTCCCAGTCCTGATCTCACCTCACAAACATTTTTGTTATATTTTCTCTCCCCTGTGCACTGTTGGAGAGGAGTGAAAGCGTGTCTTTGGTGGGTTCCTGGCATCCAGCCAGGGTCAAACCACTTCAAGGGTAAGAGCACACTTCAGTTAAAGCTCCTGGCTGCCTACAGCTGGAGGGACCCAGACAACTGTCCCCTTGTCTTGGCCATATTGGAGCTCTAAACAGAAGGCTCTGGAGAAAAGCCTGCCTCTGCCAGTTTTCTATCTGATTTTGTGACCCATCTCTAAGTTTTTCCTCTAACCATGAAATCAATGCTGTGAATTCAGCCTGGACTGAGGAAGATGAGCATGGGTAGAAGCTCATTTTCCTGTGAATACGCTACACAGCAGAAGAAAGGATAGGCTACGTGTTTCCCCTTTGCCTTCCTCATGCCTGCTCCTGCAAGATCAGAGCTAGACCAGCTGCAGTTTCCATGCCATAGCATGCTGCCAGCCTCATCAGTTAGCAGTCTGAAATATTCATGTTTTTGTGTTGTTTTACACAACACATAGCAGTTATGAAGAAGCATGCAGAAGAGGATGAGTTTGATCTCTGCCATTGAATTTGGGAAAAAAATTAATTTGTCATTAAAAGGAGCAGAATCCCAGAAATTTCCCCCTACCCCATTTGTCTACATACCAACAAGGCAGTAATGGCCCTGGGAAAGTAGAGGCCCAGCACTGCTGACCTAAACCAGCTTTTCTCCCTCTTGAAACATGGTAGTTTCTCTCAACATAGCTGTGTGAGATGCAGCAGAGGGACAAACACATACGCAGAAAGGCATGCATGGAGTTGTGAGATGCACCCTGAAAGAGGCACATGGTAGTCGTGCTCCCACAAACTGGTTTGTGTGCAGCTGAGTAGTGCAAGGACTCAGCAGTTAAAGCAGGAGAGGGTAGAAGTTGCCTGAAAGCTAGAAGCCACGACACAGAAACAAGCAAAACAAGCAAATACAGATGCTGTCTCCCACTTGGAGTGGTTTTGCATGTTCCCATAAAAGGCTGTGCTCAGAAAATAAGAGATTTCTAGATACATATCTGTTCATAGACTTGCTGTTTTTCTTTCACCAGTAAAACTCTCTCTCTTTAAAGCAATGAAAATTCTCAATCACTTTCTAGCTTCATCCTCCTTAAAACAATCTTCTCTCCTTCATTCACAAGCAGTGACAGGACTTTTCTTGAGATGATACCTTGAGGGAGGAAGCAGCTCTGTGAAGTGGGAGCCATAGAATGAGTGTTTTGTAAAAGATTCATGCATGAAAAAGGAAATTGCTCTGTACTATCAATTCCAGCAATGCTCAGGGTGCAATGTCTGTGGATACTTGTACATTACATTTACAGCTTTCCCACCCTATTCCTGCTTTCCATAGCATCGTAGAAAGATTTGCTTTGTAAGGGATCTTTGAAGATGCTGTAGCCCAAGACCCCTGCAATAAGCAGGGACATCTTCAACTCTGTCAGGTAGCTCAGAGACCTGTCCAACCTGGCCTTGATCATTTCCAGGAATGGTGCATCCACCACCTCCCTGGGAAACCTGTGCCAGTGTTTCATCACGCTTATAGTGAAATATTTCTTCTTTATATCTAGTCTAAATCTCATAGAATCATGGAATCCTAGAATCATAAAATGATTTGAGTTAGAAGGGACCTCAAAGGTCATCTAGTTCCAGCCCCCTTGCCATGGGCCAGGACACATTTCACTAGACCAGGTTGCTCAGAGCTCAACGCAGCCTGGCCTTGGCTGCTTCCAGGAATGGGGCAGCCACAGCTTCTCTGAGCACTACCCTCACAGTAAAGAATTTTTTCCTAATTCTAAATCTTCTTTTAATTTAAAACCATTGCTGCAGATCCTAATAAAGTGTTTGTCCCCATCTTTATTATAAAGTCCTTTTAAGTACTGGATGGTGCTGTAAGTCTTCTAGGATGTTTTTCTTCTCCAGGTTGAACAACCTGAATTCTCTCATCCTGTCCTCCTAGGAGAAGTGCTCCAGCCCTCTGATCATTCTTGTGGCTCTTCTCTGGATCCACTAGGTGGACCGGCTTAGGTCCATGTCTTTCATTGTGCTGTTTTTCCATCTGCACTATGTCAAGGCATATTGCTCTATGCAGGTCTGAAGCTGCACAGAGGGTGATCATGACAGGATCCCATGAGGCGCTTGCTAGTCAGCAAGCCAGGCTAAACAAAGAGATCCCAGCACTCAGATATTGTACTGGGGGATGCTACTCATAAGAAATCATCCAGTGTGGAACAGAATTACTGTTCCATGAGATGGAGAGTTCTCAGTAAGAGCAGAGAGTTTTAATTGGCAGTTCTTAAAAATGCTACTGGTCTTCAAACTAGCTTAGTTTTCCACCGCCAGTCATTTTGTCCAGACTATGTTTTTAAGCCTCCTTTAGTTTTCTTTGTATTTCAATTCACAAATAGAGTGGATTGAAGTTAGTCACAAGCCCTCAAGAAACATCTTGAAAACAGATTTCAACCCAGCCTTTTCACATTGCCACCAATAAGTTGAAGGATCACTCTCTGACACTGGATTCACATATTTCAGTCTTCCTCTTTTGCCTGTGTTCATTTGCCTTCCTGCTGTTTTCTGTGTCCCATCTAGCTGCTTTCATCTGATCCCAAACACTCTATCCACACCGCTCTTTTCCTGCCTGCAACTGTTCTCACCACTTCTCCTCTCCTGCCAAGTCTCTCCCTCCAACGACCAGCCCTGCGCAAGGGATAAGATGAAGAGTGCCCCTCCTATATCAGTCTGTCAAATGCAGACCCAGCCTTGAGCACAAGAGTAGCTGGATGTCTGTGTCATCCCTTGAGAAGGCCTTCTTCACATGCTTGAGCATTTTCAGGATCTGGATCATTGATGCCCTTGAATTAGAGAATGCACCATTCTCTTTGCAAGATTAACAGCACTCAAGGCAATTACACTCAGAAAATAGGACTCAATATGCATTTGCCTACATAAAAGCAGCATGGCACTAACATTTCAAATGAAAAATTAAACTGATTTGGTCTTTATTTTCTAAGAGTACTTCATATATCTCAAGCAATACAGCATCAGGCAAGTAAGAGATTTCAGCGATGGCAACTGGAAATTATTTGAAAGTTAGGGCTCTCTTGGCACTATGAGCAAAACACCCCTGATTTCAGTGGGAATAAGCAAGGCTCAATTAAAAAACCCATTCCAGGGAAACAGTATGTTTTGTGGAGTTGGGGCGGGAGGGGGGGGAGGCATGTCACATGTAACAATGTAAAATAATGTAATTGTTCTGATGAAAAAAAATCCAGCAATTCGATTTAAGCATCTAACAGCAGGTGAAACACTTCCAGGGAAGTTGCACTTGCTCTGTATGCAGCTAAGATATTTTCAAACCATCACATATCAAAATACAGACTAATTATAGTCTTTACATAAAAGAGGAAAACTGCCCAATCTCTTTGCTTTTGTTTCATCTAATCTACGTTCATTGCACTCCTCATGCAAATGAGCACATTTGTTACAAATGGAGTAAAATTACTTTGCTAATCATCTAGTATTTTATCATCTGAGTTTCAGGCTTTAAATATCTTATTTGCCTATACCTGTCTGCTAGCTGTGGTATATAGCACGTGGTATACTTTTGGTATCATGATTTTTGCTCTGCAAAATTCACTCTAGGGCAAGCGAGCAGGCTCCACACAAGTGATCCTTAAAAGGCAGAAGGAAAGTCAGACCTTTGTCTGTCTGTACTGATCTGTGAGCTAGGACAGTGTTGTGTGTCTCCTTGGGTGGCAGACAGCCCCCAGCCAGCATTCAGTGAGGAGAAAAAGCGTTCATTCCCAGCTCACTGTCCAAGTCTCAGGCAGGCTGTGTGACGCTCCTGGCTCCCTTTCTGCTGAGATGGGAATCCAGCGCAGACAGTGTCACATACCCTGACAGGTGCAGCAGTGTGGGGGAAAGATGGAAAGTGTGACTCATTTTGATCCTGCTCTTGTACTCAGGAATCAAAACACGCAGCAGCTGTCCAGACTCCACCACAAGGATGCTAAGGCAGAGGTGCAGGTGTTGGCCGTCGTCGTTGATAACAGCCTTCATCAAAAACCCAGCAAAATTCTGCTACTGAGGCACATTTGTCAGATGACTGTCTCTTTAGTGAGTAAGTAGGAAGTTGTAGGAGCTTCTTCATGTTGCATTTAAATAAGGCTGTTCCAGGACCAGGGGAAGAAGCAAGGCTAGGTTTCAACATCTGTTCTTTGTCCAAAGCCTATGCGCATGGACTGGTCAGGCTGCTGTTATGTGGAATGGACACTAGCTTAGTTCTGACTGCCCAGAATCACTGAATTTTTAGGATTGGAAGGAACCTCAGAAGATCATCCAGTCCAGCCCTGCTGCCAAAGCAAGGTCACCCTGAGCAGTTGCCACCGGAACACGGCCAGGTGGGTTTTGAATACCTCCAGAGGGGGAGACACAATGACCTGGACAGTCTGTTCCAGTGCTCTGCCACCCTCAATGTAAAGAACTCCCTCCTTGTGTTGAGGTGGAATTTCTTGTGTCATGGTCATGGTCATCAACCCTTGTTCTGTTTCTGGCACTGGTGAGAAGAGTCTGGCAGCATGCTCTGGGCATGTACCTTGGAGATATTTGTGTGCAAATACAAATCTCTCCTCTCCTCTCCTCTCCTCTCCTCTCCTCTCCTCTCCTCTCCTCTCCTCTCCTCTCCT
>JACDOX010000102.1:1500604-1516498 GCA_014549065.1 Cardinalis cardinalis
TGTTGAACCCCATTAGGTTTCTCTGCCCAGCTCTCCAGCCCATGAAGGTCCCTCTGAGTGGCAGCAAATTCAGGTGGGCCAGCCACTCCCCCCAGATCTGTATCATCTGCAAACTGGCTTAGGGTTCATTCAATCCCTTCATCCAAGTTGTTGATAAACAAGCTGAGTAAGACTGGACCCAGTATTGATCCCTGGGGAATGCCACCACTACAGGCCTTCAGCTGGATTCTACTCTGCTGGTCACAACCCTCCAAGCTCTGCCATTTCAGCCAGTTCTTGATCCAGCTCACTGTCTGTTCATTTAACCCACATTTCCTGAGTTTACCTACAAGGATGTTATGTGAGACAGAGCCAAAAGCATTGCTGAAGTCAAGGTAGTAGCAGAGGCCTGCCCTAGGAACTTTCTACATAAGACATTGTGGATGTTTAGCCAAGGGATATGGGAACACAGAATAACCTATGAACTCTGTTTTTCTCCAGGTTTGATTTAAACAGGTCAGCAGGACAGATATGGTCACTCACATATTTTTTGTTTCCTTCTGTTCCCCTTTCTCTCCACTAGCAAAACTTTTTAAGTAGGGTGTTGAAATCAAAGCCTATTGGAAATCAGCTGTTGTGAATTTATATGTAACTGAACTATTGGTTCCAGGCAGACAACTGTCTTGATTATTGTGATCGGCTTTTTCTAGTTGGGGATTGGTTTGGTTTGATTTAGTTTGGTTTGGTTTGGTTTGCTTTGCTTTGCTTTGCTTTGCTTTGATGTGGTTTGGGGGTTTTTGCTTGGTTGGTTTTTCCCTTTTTTTTTAATTCTGGGGTTTTGATAAAAGGGATTTATTTTGGCTCACTCAGAAATGCTACATGTGTTGAAAGGGCAGACGGCATTGACAACACAGCCCACCCTTCAAAAACTACCCCACAACAGAAAAGTTCAACACCATTGCTCTCAATAATACCATTTTGTTTCATCTTTGCACATCGCTTACCACAGCTCTACTTTCCGTTAAATGTTCTTCACATCCCACCCGGGAATCCTCTCAGTCTGCTACTGCGAGCCTCATAAATGAACCCCAGTTCCCTTACAGGGGTTCCCTGGGCTGCCCTCTGTGCACCCAGACCTGCTAGGCATGGAGCTTCTAATCACACACAGCTGAGAATGGCTCTCCACATATTCATCTTTCACATGCTGCACACATCAGACTGTTCTTTGTAAACCAAAGCTGCGTCCCATGCTGCTGATCACCAAAGGATTTATCACTCCAGGCACCTCTGAGCAAGTGACAATACAAAGTGCTGTGCTGAGGTCCCTGAGGCAGTGCCACCCATTTCCCTCCCATGGTGGATCTCCACAGGGCTGCCTTCATGCTTATGGCAAAGCAGGAGGGAAGCCACTACTTACGTGCTGTGGCACACTGTGGAGCAACATTAAACAGGCAAGGCTGGAGACTTTCTGCCTCACAGAGCAGAAAGGAGATGTTCACACTCCCAGAAGCATGTCTTTGGCAGAGCTGTGGACAACAAATCTCCAGTTACAACTGCACCTTCAGCTGTGAAAATCCTCTCTAACAGGCCTCTCCGTCTTTTCTCAGCAGCTGCCTTGTGTTGTGTTGTGAAAAGGCAGGACCAGGGACCTTACTCCACTGACAAGGCCCCTCAAGCAGGGCTTTTGTGGAGGAACTGGGCTTTCAGTGACACTGCCAAAAGTGCTTGACCACTGATGTGCAGGGTGAGTTCATGTGCAAGCAAAATCTAAGAAGCTGTTCACCCACTCCTAAGCTGCTCACTGCTATGGGGGTTGACTCCAGTCATGCTACTCTTTTAAACATTTATCCAAAACAAAAAGCCAGCCACACTACAAACCAAAAACTTGTACCAAACTAGCAAGCCAGACACTACACGGCTCTCCAGCGCTGTCCCTGTGACCACAGACACAGTTTTCCTAGGGGACCACCCCATACTAACAGCCTCTGCAGGTCAACAAAAGCTTAAGACCAAGAAGGGCTATTTTGGGAACTCCTTCAGCCTCCAAAGACAGCAGCTTTTCAAGGCTTTTTTTTCTATTAGGAAAAGTTGATCACAAGTCTTCCTATCTACACAGATAGAATCAGCTCTCAGAGTAACAGGTGCAGGGTCTTCTGAGTGTCTGGGACCTCACATCTTCCTGCTGGTGAGTAACACACCAACATGCAGCACTGGGTGCATATTTGCTGTGTCCCATTTGAATGAGACTGTGTCAGGCTTTGCATCACAGGCAGTCTTTGCAGCAGACCTCAGCAAATACAACACACTGCAGTGGAAATGTCAGAGGTCTAAAAAAGGCATAGGTGGTTAAAGTTTTGCCATGTATAGCTCATCTTGAGACTAAGTACCATGCTTAAGGCCCATCTCTAGTGGCTGGCGTCCTTAGTTCTTCTAATGACGATGTTATGCAAAAACAGTGGTGCTTTGAGCAACAGATTGAACTTTTCACTGAGTTACACCTTAACCACTGTATCACACAGAAAAACTGTCCTCAGTACCCTGCAGGTGGGGAAGACAACAGTGTTATACTGAGTGGGAGAGACAGCTGAAGGAACAGGGCTATTCCTCATGGCAACCCAAGCTTTTCATCAAATGTTGAGAGACAGGGAACAAGTCCTTTGGGATGACCCTCTGTCCCCCATCAGGTAAACAAAAGGAATTAATGTCCACAGGCCTATTTCTCAATCCGAAAACAGAAAGTTAGTCACCTATGTGTGTCCTACCAAACACACTCAACACGGACCTGCAGAAATCACAGTCAGGCCACAAGTGTCACTTCAGGCCTGATAGGCAAGCTGAACATTTTGGGGAACCATCTGAATCATAACAGAGACAATACAGAATGGGGCACCTTTTGTAATCAAGTCTGGAAATACTCAAGCTACAGAGGCACTGAAGGGCAGGTGACATTACAACTAGGGTGTAAATGCATGGCTACAGAAATTAATAACAATTTTCAACTGTGAGGTTTATCTATTTTTTTTTAAATGACATAGACATTTTCTTTTTTGTTGTTTTTTTTTTTTTTTTTAATTATGAAATTAATTACAAAGTTTTTGACTTCAGGAAGTAACCTGTGAAGTCAGTAAGAAATTGCAGAGACGGCTTCAAGCACAATAAAAACAGAATCCTTGCTGAATGCTGGCTGGAAGAGAACTTGAGAGCACACAAAGTACAACTTCCAACACACAGCAGGGGTAACTAAATGAGGTTGCTCCAGTCTGGAAGATCTCCCAGGGTGGAGACCTGGGGCTCATCCCCACAGTAAACACACAGGTAAGAAAAGAGTCCCCTGAACTCCCAGAAATGTTCTGTACTCCAACTTGCGCCTGTTGTCTTTGAGGCTCTCCCTCTGCTCTTCTGAGAAATATTCACCTCTGCGCCTTCCCTCCTTGGAGCTGATGGCAGCCAAAAGGTCTCTGATGCATCCTCATGCCCAGGCTGAAACAAGGCACAAATCACTGTGAAGTTAGGTGATAACAGACTGCTCATGATTGCACAAAGGTCAGATGGGCAAGAACTTGCCGAGGATCTCGGCTAACCTAATTGCTCAATCAGTAATTTATACTAATTTATTTAGATGACAATACAATCACTCACTAAGCAACTGGACAATGTGAAGCACATCAGGATTAGTAAAAAGAAATGTCTCCTCCTGAACACCTTGCAGACTCAAGGAATTTATTGCCTGGAGGAGCATAGGACTCATGGGATCCACAGGAAAAAGCACTTCAGGATTCAGTTAAATTTATGGTGTGTGTTTAGGGGGATTGATGAAACATGCAAGTCATTACATAATACTTAGGGAAGAGAGAAAAGGACAGGAAAAGGAAAGACCAAGATGGCTCAGAAAGGAATAAAAATGGAAAAGCAGAGGAAAACAGAGAATAAATGCTAGCTAGTGTATAAACAGGCCTCTAGTGTATTTCTGTGTGTGTCCTTCACTTCATCACTGCTGAGTGTTCCCTCCTCTCATTAAATCCTACTTCTTTTGAGTGCATCCTCTACTCTTGATAGATGTTTATGAACAGCAGTCAACTTCAAGCTGGGCTCACTCGTAAGAGAAATGGTCTGGATACCAGCAACAGAAGCTGGAAACCTCTGGGGTTCCCTTGTCTGACTGACAGCAGCAAGGCAGGCCACTGGGATTTAGGCCAGGTACTGGATAAACTGTCCATGCAGACATGTGTGTATGTTTGCTCCTTGAACAGTGATGATCTGGGGAACAGGATCAGGCTGTCAGGGCTGCTCAGCAGCCCATGGGCACCATCCTGCATCATTACCCACCATTACACGTGCCCAGGCTGTACTGCAGGCTGTCAGCAGCCCCGTTCTCCAGAATGCCAAGCTCCCTCCAAAGGGTGGTCCTCCCTTTAGCATATACACCAGTCCCCCTACTTGGTACCATTTCCAGATTTGCTCTGGTCTCTCCCCTCATCCAGTTTTAGAATGATCCTAAAGTGCCTTGCCCTAGTATCACATCACTTCTCTGCCAACCAAGGCTGAGATTGGGTGACTCAGACCACTGAGCCCAGAGACTCAGTCCATCCTTCAAACCCACTCATCTATTAGCTCAACATGTGGCTGCCATGCACACCCTGCTGAAGGCCTTGCTCAAGTTGTCCAACTTGAATTTTACAGAGGACTTCTTATGAATTAACGATGTAAGTAAATGCTCTTCCCTTCTCCACAGAGTCTGTCATCTCATAAGAAAAGAAATCAAGTACCAATGGGCCAAACACATTGGGCGAACTCCCTCTCAGTCATTTTCCCTCCATCTAGCTCTTGGCAAAGAGTCTTCCTCTGTATTATCTGCCTCTGGACTGAAGAGGCTATTTCCCAGACTTTCCATACTTCTGTTAGATGATGCAATGCCAGCCTCACAAACATCCCTTGACCACAGTCTTTCATAGTCAGGAGAGTGAGAGGCCTATAATGACATCAGCCAGCTCCTTCTCCTGCCCCACTGACCAACGGGATCACAGCTCCCTTCCCCTCCTTCTGCTGGTGAAGCACACAGGAAAACCTTGGTTTTTCAGAGGAAGCACAACATGGTAACTTGCAACTGTGGCCCCTCCTCTGCAACTGTGCAATTGTGGAGCTAAATCTTGGCTCTTTAGTTTGCAAATGCCTGATGTGAGGGATTCCAGAAACTGCCCTGACCCTTACAGAGAACCATGGATGAACATGGCCTAACACATGTGCCCTGCCTGCTGGAAAGGGTGGGGGGTCACACTGTGGATTTTGTGCTGGCTTATATAAAGTCAGGGAAAATGGAGGCTTCTTTTCCTAGAGAGTAGAAATACATATATGTGGTACCTAAAATACAAATAGATTCGGTATTTTTTTTCTTAAATCTGAATTCATTTACAAGAATGAAGCTCAAGCTTCACCACTGCGAATCCATGGAACCACATCAGATATCAGCTAGGACCTTTGAGTTGTGCTGGCTGGTGGTGAAATCTAGCAGAGCAAGCAGTAGCCCACAGTAATTGACTGCACTGTCTGACCAGCAGTAAAGGCATTGAGCAGAAATATTTAACATGGCAGAACTTTGTCCAAACACAGAAAACATCCCTGCTCAGAAGGTATTTAAGGAGGAGTCTCTGCCTAGGCACAGGGCACTACCAAGGAATTCCAGGTTGATCCCATACTGGAGCAGGGACTACAGGTGACTTGGACAGAAGAAACGGATATGCTCAGAATGGCAAAAAACATCCCCAGTAGCATTCCTGCTTCCCATGCCACTTGTCTCCTTGTCTGAGGGTTTAAAACATGCTGAACATGACAAGAAGTGAGGTGCAACAACTAACTAGTGAGATAAGAATTTGTATTCAGCCATTTGCTTTATATTGATTAAAAAATAAAATTATTGTAACATAATCCCTCAGTTAAAGCCTGGGTGCCTGCAGCAGGAACTAATTCATTCCTTCATTGCCTAAGATTTGCATTGCTAGAGCTCACAAGCTCATGAAGCATTATTTCATTTGCCTACACCCAAAGGGAAAGGGTGAAAAACAACTGAAATGTCAATTCTGAAGCTGAAAGCACCATGTTTCTTTCACATATCATGCAAACTCATGAGTTGACTTGAGACAGAGATGCAGTATCTTCTCCTTTCTCCCTCCTTTCCTGGTCTTGAAGACCTAAGTAGCAGCTTTCTCAAGCCATTTAATCCTAGATCCAATCTGGAGATCTTTCAACTTCAGAGGAGAAGGGGGACACTGATCATTTAACTAAGTAATCTGAAAAAATGCAATCTTAATATACACACAATAGTTTAGATTCCACTATTTGATAAAAGAGATATACTAGAAGCAAAAAAAAACCCGCAAAAAAACAAAAAAAAACCCTCCAAACCAAACCAAAGAAACCACCTAAACTAAAAAAACCCAAACAACTGACCAAAAAAGCAACATCAACAACAACAACAAAAAAAACAAACCCAGAAGGAAGGAATAAAAGACCTTGTAAATGCCTCCCACATTGTTTTAGGATTCTGTACACCAGAAGCTCTGCTCTATGCCTTGCATCCCTTTATTAGCACCCTCTCCCTCTGATTCAAATGTCTTACAAACATGATCTGTATGAATTTAAGAGAGGACTACTTACAAATTAATGATGTAAGTAAACAGAGAATATGTTGATAATGCCAACATGGCTGCTAGCCAGCAAGTAACCAAAAAAATATTGAGAATTGTGAAAATGGTAGATGCACATTCACAAATACAACCTGGTTTAAATAACCATAATTGCCAGTAAAAAGTTATTTATTAGAAGCATTTAATTTTCAATCTTCCAGCAGGTCACAGTAAAGGACATTAAGTTGGAGTATTCTCTCCTTCAGGTAACGAGCAATATGCTGCCAGTATATTGAAAATTTTAGTTGTTTTATAGCTGAAAAAATATTCCATTATGAGTAATCAAGATGGCCTAGTATTAATGTATTAAAACTAAAGGCCTACATTTTGAGATCTGCATCATCTGTAACACGAATTAAAAAGTGCATCAGTGATTTTAACTGTGCTGTAAGCTATATCAGTCTTGAAAGCTTTATTTTTCCATATTTGTAACAAAAGTTAAAAGGTCTGCTTCTCTTCTGATATACCTCAAATATATTTAGACTAACTCGATGGACAAAACATGGACAAAACTAAGAGGCAAAAAGACCCCCATGAATACTGATAGTCAGTATAGTCGTTAACATGTATCTTCTTTACAGAAGCAAGGAAAACAACATTGTTAGAAATTAACTACAGCACATTCAAGTGAGATGGCTAGACAGGTCACTAGGGGGGTGGTGATGCAAACTGCAAACACACCTTTTACACATTTTATTCTGCTGCTAACTTAATCCATTAAACTGTTTTCCTGTTCACTGTTCAAAACTCTCTACCCATGTGTGGAAAACATGATCAAATGTTCAGCATAGCAGCACCGACCTGATTTATCACTTATACATTGATAAGAAGGAACATGTTAGCTGTGAATGGACTCCATAAAAGATTCATTACTTTGTTAGACCATAAGTGTTTCTTATACAGTGTCTGAAGTGCAGATCGAAATCCATTACAAACAATGATGGCACTCATCTTACAAAGAAAAATACTGCTTTTAAACAGAAATGCTTGCTGCCTATGCAAAACAAAATCTCTTACCTGGGATGTTTGTACAATAAAAATTTCAATGCATCCACTAGAAATAAAACAAACACAAAAATCCCCTGAAGCTAATGGATTCAGGATCTTGCGAACAGCACCTAGAAATCCTGCACATTTTTAGGATTCTGTAGTCTAAGAAAGTAAAAAAATAATATGCACACTGGATTTCTTCTGTGCCTACGAGGCACTGGTCTGTATTTATATCAAGATGCATATTTTTAAATTTAAATGATGTAATATCACCATTCTGTTATTTGGGAAGTGCTATAATGACAGCTATAGAACAAAAGGTATCCTTGAAAAGACAGTTTATTTCCATTCAACATTTCTAAAGCAAGCTCAGTTTTAACACAAGACTGATCTTGACTAAAATAAACAACTCGTTTAACAATTTACTCTTCAAAATCCCCACAACAATTTAAAGCCAGTATTTTCCTTCTTCCAATCCAGTGGCACAGTGGACATTGCAATGCAAAGCCACATACCACACACCCATTTTCAGTCTTGCACTTTGTAGGAGTGGTTCTGATCCATTGCTGTGAAGAACAGGCAGACAGCAGCTGTGATGAACACATGCACTCCCTCGTAGAGGAGCTTTGGCGAGAAGACGCTCCATATGAACAGGTGGTAGCGCAGACCTGTCACCAAAACAACGTAGATGGCAACTGGGATGGAACGCATCAGAGCATAGCAGAAACAGCCGTGACCCACTGCTGCAGAGTTCCTGGGAACAAAAACAGAGGAGGTCAGATTCTCAGGCAAATCAGAAAAGACACTGGAGCTCTTCCCCTCTTTAGCATTACTTCACAACACAAGGAGTATTCAGAGATCTCCCCTTCGTGTTAGAAAACTGATTGTTAATGCAATGATGAACCAATAAAATTTGTTCTTGTCACCTCTATATATCCTATAACGTGTATGTCAGGTGTAACCATAGATTACAATAAAGTTGCCCAGTAGTTCACTTCACAATTAGATTGTTCTGTACTTTAATGCATTTTATCCTAATTGTCAAAGTTTCCATTAAGCAGTTTCAAGACCTCTTTGTCTGCTGTTGGCCTTACAGGTGCCATTCCATCGAACCTAAATGGTAGGAGGAAGAGAGGACGACAGTACCCCTCACAAAGCTTCTTAACGTGTTCAACAGACAATCAGATGGAGCATGCAGCCCCCTTGTAAAGGGCATTAAACTTGTCAGAGTGCACCACTGCCCATAGCCAGCAACACTGTACAAAACAACATAAAAACTGTACTATTGAAAAACTTGGCAAAGCTAACTAACATAACATTCTCCAAAGAATATCATATTCTTAGGCTCACAAGAGTGATACATTACATTCCTGTCACTGCTGCTTAGCTCAGCTGGGTCCACTGCATCCCAAGAAATGTCTGCCGCATGTAACCTACATGGACCATATTTGCCACATCGATGTATTCTGGTGGGTGACAAGAGAGAGATGAAAATGGAAGTGAAAAGGTTCTCTGCACTTTGATTGTCCTCCCTCTCCTGAGGCACCAACTCAAAGCAATGCTGGGTTGGCCCCTGTCCAATTTCCCCAAAATACATCTGCAGAGATTAATTCACACTAAATTCAGATGTTTACCCCTTCAGACAAAAGGAAGGAAGAAACTATTTCACTGGAATAATAAGTGAACATTTTCCTTTCCCCATCAAAATATTTTACATAAGCAGTTCCCAAAAGAACACGCTAGCAAAGACTGGAAATGTTTTACAGCAAAATCCTGAGCTGAGAATCTGTTCTGCCCCTCCCAGTTTTTAATTCTAATCTTGTTCCAAGTAATAAAAATTTAACATGACTAGCACTTCTGCAAAGATGTTAATTAGTCACTTATGACTAAGTAAGCTACAGAATGCAGTATTTTACATAAACCATTAAACTCCTTATTTTTAAATAAAAATAACTTGGATACAGCCCTGTTTTCCAGTGAAGTCAAGAGCTAAATTCCCAAGGCTTGTGGTAGAAGAAAGAACAGGTAATGAAAGCAGAGTTTTAAAATCAAGAACAGCAGGCATGAATGACTGAAAAACATATATTCAGTTCACAGAAAACTATTTCCCCTGCTGCTTAGCCAAGAAACTGAGACTTGGGAGTGAATTAGACTGCTCCCTGCTTCTGCATAACTATCTTAATCTTCAGTGAGCTTGTGTAAATAACCAACTTTATGTTTAATAACTGATTTTATTGACAAGGATTAAACAAAGTGCAGTTCACTCAGTCTCAGCTGTTTTGATACTGATATGAGTTAAAACAGTATTTGTAGTAAAACAGTATTTGTAATAGTCAGATGACCACTGAATAAACAGAGGAAATGGCTTTTCAGTCAAACAGGCATTTTTAAAAACATTTTCTAGAGTTAAAAAATGCACTTAATAGACCATATAGATGAATCTCCAGGTCAATGATCAAACTCTTTCTGTATTCTGATACCATAAAAATAGCTAACTGTTTTCTACTTACAGGATACCTCTACTTAAAAAAGCTCTCAGCACTCCACCTCTCAAGATAACACAGACACATACCTTTAGAAGGAAAACTTGGACAGTTTCACTGTATAATGCAGTGGCGCAATTTAGAGAAGGCAGCAAAAGCAAGCTATATCCACAAAGTTAAACTGTTAGTGGGATTCAACAGCAGAATAACTGGGTTTATCTCAGAGCTGGTAAAAGTGTTCCCACATGCATCGCCTCGGACAGAGCACTGGAGTGACTGAGCAGAAGCAGTTAGACCTACCTGGCCTGATCCTAAGGCAACAACTTAGCACATCATCATTCTTTTCTCTTTCGGCCAGGGACAAAATTTGCACAGCGATTAGTAATGCCCTTTGTGTGGTCCTTCTTCTCATTTTACAGACACAGTGCGCACAGCATCTCCAGGCCACAAGGAAGGCAGCATCCAGGGATCAGGCAGCTACTGATAACATGACCATGATAATCCAGCTAGTTCTGCCAGTTTCTGAGTTATTCCAAATTAATCCACCAGAAGAACAGAGAAAGCTGTCTGTGGGATGCCACTCATGTATCCTCACGTTTATGACCTGGACGAGCCAGTAATGAATAACCTTGCAAATTCTCAGTGCTGCTTCAATTAAAATAATGGAAGACTACAGGACACATCTAAAGTATCAAATTGTAACTAATCCACACTGAATCGTCTCTTCAGCAATTAATACCTTTCGTTATTTAAAGGAGAAGAGCACAGACAGGTATAAACTACCTCCATGTTCTGACAAAAACAGCCCACTATTAAGGCCTCTGCACAATGCAGGAGTAACAAAAAGGAATACTCAGCTTCTAATAATCATCTCATCTAGAAAGTCAGCTTATGAGGACTTGAAAGAGAGATCCACATGTGTTACAGATGACAAAGCATATCCAAACTTCATGTGAGATCCCGGAAAAAACAATGTTTTTAGAGAGTTCTGAAGCAAAGAACACTACAGATTAAAACCACTAAACATGCTGTAATTAGAATGCAAACACTAAGTATGGTCTAGAAAACATTGGCTTTCAGCAAAAACTGTCTCTTAATGGAAAATGTTTAATGCGTAGTAAAATATGCCCAAGAAACTGTTATATTAATAGGTTTACCACTTCTTTTGATATCCTAAACCCTAATAGTAGATGTCCCATCAACGAATTTTTCACCTCTCAATCCATCTCTAAGGTGCCACTCAGTAATACAAGTCTTGCAAAATGAAAAAAACTACAATGCAAAAAAAAAAAAAATCCACCCCCAAAAAAACCCCACAAAAACAAAAAAACCAAACCACTATTTTCTTGTGAAAACATGTCTCCTAGTTATACAGAATATTTGGCGGCTGGTGGCAACAAGTTTTGCAGCTTAAAAATCAAGAAAAACATCTCCACAACAGCCTTACAAATGCATCCACAAGGAATTTTAAAATAATCTTTACAGTGTTTACAGTGTTCCAACCCTTTTTCCAACACACCATATCATATTACCAGTACAGAGACATGCAAGCATATGAGGGTGGAATACCCTAGTACTGTCGCTCTTCTAGGGCTGGAAGAGGAGGCTTTCTCTGGAGAGTTTCACTATGAATGTGCTGAGTCCTTTCAATCCAAGTTACCCTCTAGCATTTCTGCCCTTCCACCTCCCCTTTTCTAGCTGAACATCACTGCCTAAGTTATCTCCTACTGGAGATCCTGAATTTGCCTATTTGAAGGCCATTTTTACTGTATTAACATCTTCTACAGTATTAAGTGCACTTCTTTTTCTAGGCATTCTGCAGTTTCAAAGATCTCCCTGTTTAGTGCCCTCAGAAAAATACTCAGGATTTTGTTCATCTGCCCCATACATACTAATGAAGGGCTGCACTTAGAAACAAACTGTGTAGCATTTCAAATTTCTCCAACATCTTAGAGAATCTGCAATGTGTAAGAAATTTCTCTGATCTAAGCAAGTATCAATCAGCTCAGCAGCGAGAACAAATTTGCTGCATCTCTCCCACATGTCCCATTCTCACTTAGTTTAATTCTACAACACTATTTTAGACTATAGAACACAATCCTGCATTTTCATGGAAAAACACTTTATATATTTAGCAGTTCCAAGGGAATCAAGAGTCCTCTGGAAATTTACATGATTAATTCTGGTAGTAACTACCAATCAGAACGACAGTTTTAGTGCTATGAAGTCACAATTTTTGTCACCACACCCTATCAATGGATAGATGTCAAAAATGGTGCTTGCCAGCAAGATAAAAGGGCTGTAAAGTGTATTCTGCTGCCATGGAAATGAGGAACTTGGGGATGACTGATTTTTTTCTGCCCTCTGCATTCTTTTTCCCAGTAAGAAAGGCAGAGAAGGTACAACTACCTGAGCAAGGTCATGTCTGTAGCAGTAAGTTACAGGGGACTGTAGCGCATGTGGATTGTAGTACAGGGTTCAGCAGGTTCTCACAAAGATTTAGCTGTAAAAAGCTATTAGGACTTAAAACTTCAATTCTCTTGATTTCAGTATCAAGACATGAAAAGTAGAATTGTATCAATGTTTCTTCTGGTTCTCATTGCTGGCATAATCAGTTGTGCTGTGAGCTTCATGTCAGCAAAATAAGCAAAAAAAAACCCCAGCAAAACAAAAAACCACACACACACACAAAGAACCCAAAACAAAAATATACACACAAAAAACTCCTAAAAAACCCTGAAAAAACCAAACCAAAACAAAAACAAAAAAAACACAAAAACCAAACCAAACCAAAAAAGACAAAAACAAAACAAAACAAAAAAACACTAAACCAAGCCAGCCTATACCTGTTGACATTGTCCCAGATTTTATTGCAGCAAGGTATAACCAAACCAGCCTAAAAAGCAAGACACAAATCCTAAGTACTTCAAAGCCCAGCATCAGTCAATTTTCTATGACTATTCTTCCAAAATTCACTGAACACTTCATAAGGTTTCCAGTAGGAAAAAAACCTGAAGTATTTTACACTGGCGTCATACATGCAAGGAATAACAAGGAAATTCACAGGTTGATTTTCTGTTAAGGTGCATCTGCACACTTTCCTGCCCATCTTTGTAAACAAACAGTTATTCTTCATGACCTTAGCTAAAGGTGTAAAGAAAAATTGCATCCAACAATTGTTACTGACAGATGGGATCTGAAGAAATTTAACACAGACTGTTAATGTCCAAGTTATTCCATTAAATTCAAATGTAACATGTTAAAATACACCAGTATAACAAGACATATTGACAGTGACACAAGGCATTTCTAGAAAGGTAAAGCACAATTTATTTAAGTATGGACAGGAAACTGGCCAGCAAGGCCAGAATGGGTGGTAATCTGTGTTTTTTACTCACTGTGGCAGTCAGTCACAAGTAGGGTCCCACAGTGAATGCTACTGAGCCCCAAACGGCTCAACAGTTTCATAAATACATTATTAATTCTGGATTAATCATGTCTAGATGGTAGGACTTGAAAGCACCTTTGCTAATGTGTTGTTGGCACTAAACTGGGTGTCAAGGTGGACACAGAAGAAGGGAGAGCTGTCTTACAGAGAGATCTGGTCAGGCTAATAAGACCTATATGAAGTTTAGCAAAGACAAGTGCAAAGTCCTGCACTCAGGTTCTGGGCTTGGATGCACGTGACTGGGACACAGTGCTGCCAAAAGGGATCTGGGGATACTGGGGAACAACAAGCTAAACCCGAGTCAGCAGAGCACTGCTGCAGCAACAGGCAAATCACGTCCTGGGCAGCATTCTCGGGGGCACTACTAGCAAGGGGAGATGTGGTTATCCCAACTCTACTGAGTGCTTGTCAGGCCATACCTGCAGTACTATGTTCAGTTCCGTTCCTCACCCTCCCAAAAAGACATGGACAAGCTGGAGGGGCTCTAAAGAAGGACTGGAGAGCATGAAAGAGCTGTTCAACATAAGACATTAGAAGTTAAGTCTCTTCTTCATGGAGAAGGCTCAGGGAGACTTCATCACAGCATTCCTGTACTTTATTATTTCAAGATGGCAACAAAGGATGGAGATGCTTTCCTCACCAGGTGGTACATGGAGAAAATATAGGACAATGGGTACAAGTAGCACTGGGAGAGGCTTCATCTCAGTATAAAAAAGATATGTTCTATAGTGAGAACAATCACTCACAGATACAATCTTGCCAGGGATCTGGTAGAGTCCCCATCACTGCAAATTCTCAAGAAAAGATTGGACAGTATGCTAGATGATCTCATGGAGGCTCCTCTTCCCAGAAAAGGTTGACCAGATGATCTTTTAAGGGCATCTCCAACCTGGGGTGATTTGCGGCTCTGCGAAGCAACGCTCACTCTTCTGCACTGAGGGCAGACTCAATTCTTTCTTGTATTTTTCCGCTTATGACTTCAATAAAATAACAGTTCTCTGCTCAAATTACTCCTGCCATCCCAGTAACACACACATTCAATAAGAATTTGTTAACATCAAGAAAAGGTGTGAGAAAAGAAGATAGAAAAATCCTAGATAAATGCAGAATGGCAGTATGTCATGCACAGTCCTATCCACAGCTACCAGAACCAAGCAGTTATGTTGGCCATGGAACAGAGGAGAACAGAAAACTAATGGAGAAAAAGGAAAAAACTTGTAAGAATAGTAGGACTAGGCCAATACCAGCAAAGGTACAGGTTACATCTAGAAATATTGCTACAATAAATCGGTATAAGAGGTATAAGAGGTTTAGAGGTAAAGAGGTATAAGAGGAACAATAAAGAGGTATATAAGCAAAGGTCTGCAAGTATGACCCTTTCTTTTCAGTAGTGCTCTTCTGAATGACTCTGCTTATGCTTAAGCATCAACATAAACCACTCAGAGTCCAACATCATCACACAGCTCTTGCTGATTTAAGAGAGGAAACAAAGTTGGTACTGTGCTCCAATCTGTTTCAGAATAAATAGGGAGGAATATGCAAAGTACTGAAGAGAAAGGGGCAATGGAATAATTTCTTCAGTGAACTGTGCATTCATGCATTGTATCAGAATATTGCCCCCAACTTTCTTCACAGCTTTTTCTAGCAAAATGCACAGCATATTCATCTTCAGAGACTCTTTATTTCTTGTGGTGCAATGAGATGCCTTCTGGGATTACACAGGGATACTCTTACTAAAAGCCCAAGCGTCATACACACTTTTTACTTAGGCAAGTTTACAGAAGTGTTCTTTTTTACTTCTTAGTAATTCAGCTTTGTGCAAATTACTTTTAAGAGCAATACTCAGCATTGGAATAAAGACTGCAGAGCCCCACATACTTTCTCTGGGAAGCAAAATGGATTACAGCATGACCTGTAGACCCAGACCCTAAGATCTCTGCAAAGGATGAGACACTGCTAATATCATTAAGGGCAAACGGAACAATGAACAAAAATGCAATTAATTGCAAGATTAATCTGATGTTTTATGAAGATATCTTAATTAGTAGTTGCAGACCCTCCTCCTCTTTGGACGTCAGCTGAGAAGGCAGACAAATCAGCACAGAATTTTTCATGCCCTAGTTCTGGTGATACTGTAATTGCAATGGCTCTGAGACAGAAAATGTAAACAGACACTACACAACTTTCAGAAGATTGCAGATGTTAATTTGCACTTTGAGGAGGGAGGATGGCGGCAGGGAGGAAGGGAGGGAGGAAGGAAGTGGTGGGAGGAAGGAAGTGGCGGAAGGAAGGAAGTGGCGGAAGGAAGTGGCCG
>JACDOX010000102.1:1518978-1740143 GCA_014549065.1 Cardinalis cardinalis
AAGGAAGGAAGGAAGGAAGGAAGGAAGGAAGGAAGGAAGGAAGGAAGGAAGGAAGGAAGGAAGGAAGGAAGGAAGGAAGGAAGGTAGGTAGGTACAGGAGGGGAACACATGTTGATTGAGAGAGACCAAGAGAGTGTAAAAGTGATAAACATTCACAGTAGAGACAAGGGACACTTGAGCAAACAAGAGGTAAAGTATGTATGGGAAAGTGAAAGAACCTGTCAGAGAGGGAATGCACACGATAGAGCAAGAAATTGAGGAAGAGAACGTACATGAGAGAAATATGAGAAGTATGAGAGAAAGATGAAAAACAATAGCGAAATGGAGGGAAAGCATACCAGGGACACAAGCTGAATGTTTCTGTGGGTGTGAGCATATGGGGACGCCAGAGAGAAGACGAGAAAATGTGCGCACGAAAGAGAGAAAAGGTGCAACAGAAAGAAAAGGTGTCAGAGAGGGGACAGGCAGGGGAAAATGGATGAAAAAATGAGAGAGAATTTACATAGAAGACAATTTTATTAGGAATACACATGTGGAATCACAAGCATGTGACAGGAACAGGAAAGTACACAAATGAGATGGAAAGTTTCCAAGTTAGCATTGGAAAGGAGGAAAATGGCTGCATAACGGAGGGAAAGTGTGTGCCCAAGAGAGGGAAAGTAAAAGCAATACAGAGGAAGCGTAAGACTGTGAGATGGGGAAATTGTACCAGAGAGGAAAAACACATGCAGAAAAAGGGGGACACACTATAGAGAGAGAAGGAAAGCATGCATGCAAGGAAGTAGAAACTTAAAAGATGAGGAAATCAGCAATAGAGTATGAGGCAGAGAGGGTGGGGTAGCATACACAAGGGAGAAAAGTGTACAAGGGCAAGCAAGGAAAACTGCAGCAGCCCAAAGGAAAAGCACATGCAACAAAGTAAAGGTATGAGAGAGAATTCTAGGAATGAAAGCATTAAATAAAAAGAAAGCATAAAAAACAAACAGGGATGGAATGTGTGAAAGTGAGACAGAAAGCATGTGCAAAAGAGAAGAGGGGAAGTGAAAGAGCAAGTGAAGGCATGGATAAGAAAAAAGGCAGTGTGCATGAAATTAGAAAAGTACAAGCAAGAGAGACTGGGATACTGCTAAACTGAAACTAAATGTGGTCAAGACAAAGCGGTAAAGGCAATGAAGTATAAAAGAGAAACAGGGGTTTTCAGGATGAGTGAGAGACGAGAATGTTGACTCCATGATCGGAAGGCTTGATTTATTATTTTATTATATATATATATATATTACATTATAACTATACTAAAAAGAAAAAGAAGGAACAGGTTTCCTCAGCAGCTAGCTAAGCTAAGAATAGAATAGAAAAGAATGATAACAAAGGCAGCTGACTTGGACTCTGTCCAAGATAGCTCCGTCTTGATTGGCCATTAACTATAAACATTCAAGATGGCCCAGTCACAGGTGGACCTGTTGCATTTCACAGCAGCAGACAATCATTGTTTACACTTTGTTGCTGAAACTGCAGCTTCTCAGAAGGAAAAAATCCTAAGAAAGGATTTTTCTCAAAAGATGTCTGCGACAGAGGGTGGGAGTTGAAAGAGAGAGGTAAGGGGGAACTGAGGACAATAAGAAAGAGGGAATGAGGAGAGAGGGAAAGCTAGAGAAAAAGAGAGGGAGCAAGACAAAGGTATACTGACAGCGAGACAGGGAACAATGACACCAGACAAGACAGAAAGCACAAGTGGCATTGAAAGTGCAAACAGGAAGGGTAATTTTGTGAGACAGAAAGCATGCAAGAGAGGAGGGAAGACACAGAAATGAAGAATAGTAATACACGTGAGAGAAGGCAGTGCCAGAGAATGAGAACGGCAAGCAAGAAAAAGCACACATGGGAGATAATGTAAGCATGACAGGCAGAATTCATGTGAGAGAGGAAACACATGAGAGTGAGGAGGATGCATCTGAGAGGGAGGCTGTTGAGACAGATAGGCACAAGGTGCACCACACATGGGTAAAGGACACAGAGAGAGGAAAAGGGTGTGGGAAGCCTGTGAAAGGGCAAGTGTAGGGAAAAAAAAGTAGAAGAGGCAAATGACAGAGCCAAAGGGAAAGGGATAACAAAGGGAAAAGAGAGGGATACTTAGGGAGACTTACAGAATCACAGAATTAACCAGGTTGGAAAAGACCTTTGAGGTCATCAAGTCCAACCTATGAGCTAACACCACCTTATCAACTAAATCATGGCACTGAGTTCTGTCTTTCTTTAAACACGTCCAAAGATGGTGAATTCGCCAACCTCCCGGGCAGATAGTTCCAGTGCCCACTCACTCTTTCAGTGAAGAATTTTTTCCTGACATCTAATCTTATCTTCCCCTGGCGCAGCTTAAGACTGTGTCCTCTCGTTCTGTCAGTTGTTGCTGGGGAGAAGAGACCCATCTGGCTACAAACACCTTTCAGGCACTTGTAGAGAGAGGTAAGGTCTTCCCTGGGCCTCCTTTTTTCCAGGCTAAACAACCCCAGCTCCCCCAGCCATTCCTCATAGGGCCTGTGTCCCAGACCATTCACCAGCCTCGTTGCCCCCCTCTAGACACGTTCAAGCATCTCAACGTTCTCCCTAAACTGAGGGGCCCAGAACTGGACACAGCACTCAAGGTGTGCCCTCACCAGTGGCAAGTACAGGGGAAGAATCACTGCCCTGCTCCTGCTGGCCACACTATTCCTGATACAGGCCAGGATGCCCTTGGCCTTCTTGGCCCCCTGGGCACACTGCTGGCTCATGTTCAGCCAGCTGTGGACCAGCACCCCCAGGTCCCCTTCTGCCTGGGCACTGTCCAGCCACATTGTCCCCAGCCTGGGGTGCTGCAGGGGGTTATTGTGACTCCAGTCTGGGACCTGGGACTTGGACTTGTTAAACTTCGTATCATTGGATTCAGCCCATCTATCCAGCCTGTCCAGGTCCCTCCTACCCTCTAACAGACCAATACTTGCTCCCAGCTTGATGTCATCTGCAAATTTACTGATGGTGGACTCCATCCCCTTGTCCGGATCATCAATGAAGATATGAAACAGGACTGATCCCAGCACACACCCTGAGGGACACCACTGGTGACTGCCCACCAACTGGATGTGACACAATTCACCTCCACTCTCTGGGCCCCACCGTCCAGCCAGCTGTGAACCCAGCAAAGACTGCCAGCCAGCTGCCGGCTTTTGCCAGGAGTGGAAGCCCTGTGGAGAGATGGTGTCAAAGGCACTGCTGAAGGTCAGGTGGACAACACCCACAGCCTTCCCCTCATCCACCAGGTGGGTCACCTGGTTATAAAAGGAGATCAGGTTGGACAGACAGGACCTGTCCCTCCTAAATCCACGCTGGCTGCATCTGAGCCCTGGGCCATCCTGTAGGTGCCACGTGACCACACTTGGGATGGATGATCTGTGCCATTCTCCTGCCAGGCACAGAGGTCAGGCTGACAGGTCTGTAGTGTCTTGGATCTTCCTTCCTGCCCTTTTTGTGGATGGACATCACATTGGCCAGCTTCCAGTCATCTGAGACCTCCCCAGTGAGCCAGGACTGCTGGTAAATGATGGAGAGAGGCTTCACAAGCTCATCTGCCAGCTCCTCCCCCTGGGATGGCCATCTGGGCCCACAGACTTGTGAGCATCTAAGTGGCTCAGCAGGTCTCTGACTGCCTCCTCCTGGATAACAGGGGACCATTCTGCTCCCTGCCCCCATCAACCAGCCCAAGAGGACAGCTGTCCTGAGGACAACCTGTCTTTCTGTTAAACATAGAGGCAAAGAAGGGGTTAAGTATCTCTGCCTCTTCATCATCTTTAGTTACTTAATTCCCTCCTGCATCTAATGGAGATTACTCTTGCACCTCCTTTTGCCATTAATTAATGTATTAAAAATAATATTTTTTATTTTCCTTCACAGAAGTGGCCAGATTCAGTTCCAACTGGGCTTTTGGCTCTCTAATTATTTTCCTACATGACCAACTAAGCAATATTTCCCTTAAACACTTCCTGAGACACCTGAATCTCCTTCCAAAGGTGATACACCCTCCTTCTTTTCCTTAGCTCCTTCAGAAGTTCTTTGCTCCCTCAGGCTGGTTGTCCTCCCCGATGGCTCATCTTTTGGCATATAGGGACCGCCTGCTCCTGTGCCCTCAAGATTTCTGATTTGAAGCATGCCCATCCATACGGGACCCCTTTGTTTTTAAGGACTGCTTCCCAAGGAACTCTCTGAGTAAGTCTCTTGAATAGGCCAATGTCTGCCCTCTGGAAGTCCAGTGTGGACTTGAACCCCCTCCTTGTTTCACCAAATACTGAAAACTCTAATTTCTTGATCACTGTGCACTGGGTGGCCTCCAACCACCACATCTCCCACCAGCCCTTCTTTGTTTGCAAAGAGCGGGTCTAGCATGGTCCCTACCCTGGTAGGCTCGCTCACCAGCTGCGACAAGAAGTTGTCCTCCACACACTCTAAGAACCTCCTAGACTGCCTCTTCTCCCTTGTGTTGAGTTCCCAGCAAGTATCTGGCAGGTTAAAGGCACCTACAAGAACAAGGGCTGGTGATTGTGAAACATTTTCCAGCTGTCTATAGAAAAGATCATTCACCTCTTAATCCTAGTTGGGTGGTCTATAACAGATTCCCACCAGGATGTTGGCCTTGTTGGTCTTTCCCTTGATTCTTAACCATAGGCACTCAACTGTATCATCATTAATCTCAAGTTCTGTGGTGTAAAGAGCCCCCCTAATATACAGAGCCACCCCCTTCTACCTCTTCTCCCTTTCATGTCTCTTCTGAAGAGCTTGTAGCCATCCATTGCAGCGCTCCAGTTATGCGAGTTGTCCCACCACATTTTTCTAATGGCAACAAAGTCATAGCTTTCCTGTTGTACTATGGCTTTCAGCTCTTCTTGGTTGTTACCCATGCTGCACACATTAGTGTACATGCACTTCAACTGGGCTGCTGATTTCAACCCAGACTCAGGCTTACCACCCATGGGCTTGTTTCTGGAGAGCCTAGTTGCATCTCCATGCCATTTGAACATAGTTGAAAGCCCTCTAAATGAGTCCTGCCAATTAATGGGTTAGAATCCTTCTGCCCTTAATAGATAGATGAAGCCCATCTGACTCCAGCAGGCCATGTGCTGTAAAAGCAGCCCCATGACCAAAGAACCCAAAATCCTGCTGATGCCACCAGCCCACTTGGTGATAATGTGGGTTCTCATGTTCCTTTCATCATTCGTCCCTACCACTGAAGGGACTGAGAAGAACACCACCCTACCCCATCAACTACTTGATCCAGAGCCATGAAGTCCCTTTTAACTGCCCTGACACTCCTCTTTTCAGTCCCACTACTGCCAGCCTGGAGTACCAGCAGTGTGAAATAATCAGAGGGCTGAATCAACCCAGGGAGTCTCCTGGTGATATCCCATACCTGGGCCCCAAGGAGGCAGCAGACCTCCCTGTATGATGGGTTTGGTCAATATACAGGGCCCTCTACTCCCCTCAGAAGAGAGTCATCTACTATGACTACTTTTCTTTTTAATGCTAGAGGTAGTGATCCATCTGACAGATGAAATATTATCTGGAGGCTCTCCAGGCAGATTCCTTTCATCTGTCTGACCCTCTAGATCCAGGCCTCATACCTATTCTAAAGTGGCACCTGGGCAGGTGATGAGAGTCGGGAAGAATTTTTTTATTAAGTCCCCAAGAAGGAACTCATTTCCATTCTCCTTCATCTACTAGGTCTCCTCCTTCTGCCTGTTGTAGGAGGCACAGGAGTCCTCTGGCTCCTGGTGGCTTCTCTCAGGGATGGAAGGGTGAAACTCCACAATATTTCCCTTTCACTTTCCCTAATACTCCTTAGTCTTTTGACTTCCTCCTTAGCTTGGCCACCAGACGGGGGAGATCATTCAGCTGTTCACACTGCAGGCAGGGACCATCCATCCCTTGGTACTTCTCACAGGCTCAAACACTCCTTACAGAAAAAGGGTCTGGACAGATGTGTCCTTCTTGGAGGGTTCTGTTTGGGTTAGCACACTTTTACTAGCCATGGCAGCGTTTGGAGACCACTGCTGAAAACAATCCCCAAACTAACCAACCAAACAACCAACCCACCCCAAACACAAAATAAAAACCCCACTAGGAGGAGGATGACTGCAACCCTGCCTGCAGAAACTGCCACGCTGTTCCCTCAAACACAGGCCACACCCTGTTCACCGGGCTCCTTAGAGCCCTTCTTTTAATAGCACCTCTGCACCTCCCTGCGCCTGAATGGCTGCTGAGAGGAAGGATACCACCTGCTCAGCTCTCTTTGAGAGAAATCTGTGAGGAAAGGGGAGAACAAGCACATCAGGGAGGAAAAACATGCCTGAATAGCATGGGACTGGGAAGAGATCAAGAGTAGGGAAAGTATGAGCAAGAGATGGCAAGCATGAGCAAGAGGAAACGTGAACACATCAAAGTAGAAAAATGTGTCTGAGATGGAAAAGCACCCAAAGGGGAGGAAAGAATGACAGAGAGAAGAAAGAGTGAGAAGAGGGAAGTGCAAAAGAAAGTAATAACTTTGACTCAAGAGGGTCAGAGCATGTGACAGAGGGACAAAGGGCGTGTCAGAAGCAGAGTGAGAGAGGCGAAGAAAGTAAATAGGGAAGACCATGTGAGAAAGTGAATGTGAAAGGGGAAATATCTGACAGAGTAAAAGGACGGTAAAGAGAGTAGGGAAATGGGAAGATCAAAGGAGAGACAGGGAGGTCAAGGGAGGGAGGGAGGGAGGGACAGAAAAAGATACAAGAGATCGAAAGAGGAAAGTGAGAGAAAGAAGGAGATTGAGAAAGAAGGGGAGAGAGAGGTAGCATGAAAGAGATGGGGAAGCACAAGAGACAAAGTATGAGTGAGGAAAGATACTAGCAGGAGAGAAAGAGATTGTGTAATAGAAAGCATGCTAGGGAGAGGAAGAAGAAAGAGCAAAAGAAAGAAGAAACACATGCAAGGCTGGGAAACTGCAAAGAGATGCCAAGTGCATGTGACCGAAAAAAAAGCACCTGAAAGTGGGAAAGCTAAAAGAGAAGAAAGTAGACAACTTTGGGAAAGTATGGGAAAGAGAGAGGGAAATATGCCAGGGGAAAGATTATATGGTAAGCCAGAGACACAGAGAGAGCAAATGAGGGAGGTAATGAGAAAAAATAAAAATAAAAGGAAAATAAATCAAGCTGGAGAGAGAGAACAGAGCGGGGCAGAACAGAAGAGAATGGGTGAAGGGGGTAAGCAAGACAGATATGTAGACAGCAAAGCACAAAACATGAGCAAAAGGAAAACTGAAAGCAGGAGATAGGAAAATTGTGTAACAGGGCAAAAGCATGCAACAAGACGAAAGAGAGTGGGAATGCAATACAGAGAAAGAAAATGCATAAGAGTGAGAAGGAAACACAAGAGAAAAAGAAACACAGAAGAGAATCAGAGCACATGAGACATCAAAGCAAAGTGTAAGAGAGTGCTGAAGTGTATGCAAGAAAGTGACAATGCATCCAAGAGATACAGGGATAGTGGGGGGCATGCTGTGCAGTAAAGGAGGGATAATGAACCAAAGAGAGGGGAAAACTTGAGAAAGAGAGACTAATAGTATAAATGAGGGCAATAAAGAACATGTTTCAGAAATGGAAAAGTATGCAAGGGATGGGAAAACCGTAAGACTGACCAGCAGAGCAAAAGAGGGAGGGGGAAAGTGAAGCAGAACAAGAAAGATAAATGCAAAAAACAGGAAAGATGAAGAGGGGGGAAGAGTGTGTCCAAGAAAGATGACAAGTGAAGGGAAGGGAGTCAAGAGAAGGAAAGTGCATAGGGATACACACACGTACATACCCCGATGACACAACATTCAGAAAGGCAAGTAACATGAGAGAGAAGTGAACATCTATGACATAAAGTGATGTAAAGGGAATGTGTGTCAGGGAGAGGTACAGCAGAAGAGTGGGAAAGGTGAATGGGAGCAAAAGTAGAAGGAAAGGTGAGCTGTGGAAGGACGGAAGGAATGTGTCCACAGAAGAGAGAAAACATGCAAGACAGGGAGAAAGTGGGAAACCATGATAAAATAAGCATGCTAGAGGGAGTGCTAGTGAGTGGGTGCGCATCAGGGAGATACGGAGAAGAGAGAGAAGAAAAGCACAATCAAGAAGGAAAACTTACCCGAGAGTGGGAAAGTACATCAAACAGAATGGCAAAGCACATTCAAAAGAGAGGGAAAACATATCTGGAAGGCTCAGAAGAGAGTAACCAAGAGAGGGAGGAAGTCAGCAATCAAGAATGAAATAGTGAACAGAGGACAGACAAGAAGCCACAAGCATGAGAGTGCGCACAAGAAAGCAGAAAATTCTCAGTGATGGAGTGGCATGTGAGTCACACGCAAAGATAGTTTGAGAGAGAGGTAAAAGGAGGCAGGGGGACAATGCAGTTGAAGACAAAATCAAGCAAAACAAGGTGGGTAGGAAGGGCATGGGATGCGGGAAAGGGAATAAGAATGACAGATGGGAAAGAGAGAAAAAAGGGAAACATGAGAGCGGGACAGCAACAGATAGTAAGGAATAGCACAAAAACAAAAAAGCACAAGTGTCAAGGTGCAAGTAAAAGAGGAAAACTGCAAAAGCAGGAACATGTTAGAGAAAGAGGAAAAAAGTATCAGAGAGAGAAGGAAAGCACATCTCAGAAAGAAGGGGAATTTGGAGACAGAAGAGAGAAAAATACATAGGGAAAGTGAAAGCAAGAAAAAGAGAAGCCAACAGGATGACAGCAGGGAGAAAAAGTGAGGAACACAGAAAAACAGAAAAGAAACATACAAAAACATAAACATTCACAAAAACATAAGGGAAAAGCAAACCAAGAGAGAAGCAACATGTGTGTGAGAGGATATGTAGGTGAGAGAAAGCAGATATGTTTAAGGTTGTAGGAGAGGGCAAGGTCTGTGAAAGAGAAGGCTGATCAGAATGGAAGAGAAAACACCTCCACAAAACAGAGATAGTTTCTTTGGGAAGAGGACAACATGGCCAAGAGGGAGGCAAAGGTTGAGAGGTCAGAGGGAACTGAAAAAGCACACTGCTAAGAGGGAAAACAGGGAAGGATAGAGACAAGTGGAAGGCAAAGAGGAGTTCAGAGAAGGCCTAAGACAAGAAATGACAAAGGCAGAAGCTACACAAAGAGAAGACAAGAGTGAGACTTGAGAGGTAATTTTTGAGGAGGGGAGGGAGAGAAAACACATGTAAGACAAAGAAAAAGCCCAAGAGACGGATAGAGAAAGGAAGGCAGTGGAATAACAAGAGCAAGAAATAGCAAGCAGTGTAGGGAAAGCACAACCAAGGAAATGAAAGCATGAAGGAGAGGGAAAGTGCATGCAAGAATGCGTCAAAGAGGTGGGAAAGCACATGAGGAATGGAGAAAGTGAAAGAGGCAAAGCAAGGAAGAATGCAAAAAGGCAAACATGGGAAAAAACATCATGCAAGAAGTGAGTGAGAGGCAAAATATGTCTGGAAGACAAGAAAAGCTGCAGGGCAGATATACAAATGAGAGAGGAAAAGCCCATCTCATGGAGGTGGAAAGACAGGAGACAGCAGAAGAGATGAAGGAAGAGAAGGATAGAGGTCAAAGAGACACAGATTGATGGGGAAGAGGGAGGCAAAAAGAGATGCAGAGTGAGATGGAAAGTTCAGGAGGGATAGGAATGGTTGGGGGTGTGACTGAGAAGGGATAGTGAGTGAGCAGGAGAGAGAAGTACAGTGAGGCAAAGAATGAGACAGCAAGTGACACAAGGGGGATAGTGAGAGACAGAAAGCTGTCATGAGACAAAGAGCAAGGAGAGAAAAACTGAAAGATGTAAATGCATGAGAGAGAAGAATGTCAGACACTATAAGAAGACAGACTAGGAGAGTAAAATGCCTAAATCGACACAATGACTGCAAAGCACAATAGACAAAGCCACAAAATGCATCTGTGGGAGACAGAATGGCAAAGCACACACACAAGAGTCGAAGTGGACATGCACAAGAGGCAAAGCATAAGTGCAAAACACTGAGGAGAGAGAGAGGGAGAGAGAGAAAAAGAAAAGAGAGGAAGGAAAGAAGTGGCAGAAAGAAGGAAGGAATGAATGAGAAAGAAAGAGAGGAAGAAAAGAAAGGAGAAGAGAAGAGAAGAGAAGAGAAGAGAAGAGAAGAGAAGAGAAGAGAAGAGAAGAGAAGAGAAGAGAAGAGAAGAGAAGAGAAGAGAAGAGAANGAGAAGAGAAGAGAAGAGAAGAGAAGAGAAGAGAAGAGAAGAGAAGAGAAGAGAAGAGAAGAGAAGAGAAGAGAAGAGAAGAGAAGAGAAGAGAAAAGAGAAAGAGAGAGAGAGAAAGATAGAAAGATAGAAAGAGAGAAAGAGAGAAAGAAAATAGAAGAAAGGTGAAGCACATGACACAAGGGACAAAGCACAAATGAGGGAACAGCAAAGCATGTGATAGATAAAGCCCACATGAAAGACAGAGTATGTGAGAGAGAAGGCAACACGTGTGTAAAGATGACAACATGCAGAAGCGAATGAAAGATACGTAAGAGATGAAGTGTACAAAGGAGGGAAAATGCATGCATAAAGAAACACACAAGTGGAAGCAAAGGTCAAAGCACAAGAACAAAGTGACAGAATAAGAAAGGGAAGTTCAGAGTTACAAGAAAAAAAAGGCACATGAGAGAGGCACAGCACAATTTTCAGGCAAAAGGCAGGAGAGGCAAAACATGTAGGGGAAAGCAAGCACTGGATAGCAGGGAAAGCATGAGAGGGAACATATATGCAAAAAACATACCGAGTTATTTGGGCTGGAAAAGACTCTTAAGATCTTTGAGTACAACCATGAATCCAGCATTGTCATGTCCCAAAGTGCCACATCTGCACATCTGAATACCTCTAGGGATGGTGACTCAGCTACTTCCCTGAGCAACCTGTTCCAGTGCTTGACAATCATTTCAGTGAAGAATCTTTTTCTTAACATCCAATCTAAACTTCCCCTAACCCAGCTTGAGGCCACTTCCTTTTGTCCTATGACTTGCTGCCTGGGAGTAGAGACTGACCCCCACCTAGCTCTAACTTCCTTTCTGGTAATTGTAGAGAGCCTCCTTTTCTCCAGGCTAAATAATCCCATTCTCTAAGCTGCTCCTCATAGGATTTGCGCTCCAGACCCTTCACCAGCTCCACTGCCCTCTCTGGATATGCTCCAACCCCTCAATATCCTTCCAGTAGTAAGGGGCCCAGAACTGGACGCAGCACTCAAGGTGTGGCCTCACCACTGCCAAGTACAGGGGGACAGACACTGCCCTGGTCCTGCTGGCCACACTATTGCTGATAAAGGCCAGGATGCCATTGGCCATTGTGGCCAACCTGAGCACTTGATGTTCAGCTGCCATTGAGTACCCCCCCGATCCTTTTCCACCAGGAAGCTTTCTAGCCATTCTGCTCCCAGCCTGTAGGTTGTTGGGATCCAAGGGTAGGATCTAGCACTTGGCCTTTTTGAGCATCATACCACTAGCCTAGGCCCATCAATCAAGCCTGTCCAGATCCTTCTCCAGGGCCTTCCTGTCCTCCAGCAGATCAACACTTCTACCTAACTTGGTGTCGTGACTTAATCCCCTTGTACAGATCACTGATAAAGATACAGATGAGGGGCAGGCAAAGCAAAGCACATGAGAAAAAGGCAAAACCTACCAGAGAGAGAGAGAGGGACATGTGGGTGCAGAGATAAAGAGAGAAGAAGCTTCACAGTGAAAGGAGGAAGAGATGTGGGAAAGGAACAACAGAGGAAGAACAATTGGAGATAATGACAGAGGGGAGAGAGGAAGGGAAGCCACTCTGTTTTGGGAAGGACTCAAATAAGCTTGAAAGACAGATAGGAAATCCCCAAGGGAGAGGAAATGCAAATCTAAGAGGGAGGAAAAGCAGGTTCAAGACAAGCCAAAGCAGGGTATGGCTGGGGCAAGCTCTACAGATTTAGAAGAAAAACTATAGAGGTGGAAAGGATAGAGAACGAGTGGGAAGAAGAAAGCACAAGTGAGACACTGCAAGCTTAAGAGAAGCATAGTGCATGCAAGAAAGTATGTCTGTCAAGAGACTGGAATACATACAAAGGAGAAAGTAAAAGATAAAGAGACAAAGGGAATGAGGGAGGGAAGTCCTAGAGAAAAAGGCATGTGAAAGAAGAAGGGTGAGGGAGAAGATGAGGACTCAGGTAAAAGATTTAACATGGGACAGAGAAGAAGAGTGCAAGCAGTTTGAATTTGTAAGTATTTGAGTGCACATGAGAGCTGGAAAATTTGTGAGGCATGGGAAAGCATGCAATAAAGGAGAAAAGCTGCAAAAGGGAAAGGAAGACACAAAAAGGATAAACAAGAGACAGAAGGATGCACAAGAGAAAGACACAAGAGACCAAACATGCACAAGAAAGCAAGAGAAAAACAAAGCACATTCAAACAAGAGAGGGAGAGCATTTGCATGTTTGCAAGAGGGAGAAAGTGCATGAGCAATGAGAGTTGCATGCGTGACAGGGGGAAGCATACAAGGGGGGAACTGCCAGATGGGAACACTCAAAAGAGAAGAGAAGTGTGCCAACCAGGAGAAGCGCATAAAGGTGAGGGAAAACGGTGAGAGAAAGGGAGAAAGGTATGTGAGAGAGGGAGAGAAGTGTGTGAGAGAAGATGTGAAGAGCACATAAAGCAGGAAGAACACATACATGAGAAGGAGCAAGCATGACTGGGAGATGGAAAAAGTGAGTAAGAAAGAAGGGGAAAAGCCTTGATGGGGAGTCAGGGAGCCACGAAGCGTGAGTGAGGAAGCGTGCGAGGAGGAAAGCTCATGCAGAAGCATGAAACAGGAAGACGCATGCTTGCAAGGGGCGGAACCATGAGAGTGACAGGAGGGCACTGAGGAGGAGAGCGCTGGAGTGGGGAAGCCCGACAGAGAGGTAAGCATAGCCAGGACAAGAAGCACAAGAGGCACAAAGCAAAAACGTGGCAAGTAGGAAAAGTCTGCATGTAAAAGAGGCAGGAAATCCAAACACAAGGGATGATGAAAGCACAGCCATGAGAGACAGGCAACATGCACAAGAAGGGTAAGGGACAGGGTAGGAAAGCAAGAGGGAGGGAGGTGGAGAGAAGACAGGTGTAGCACCATACCGAGACAAAGAGAGAGACTGACACAGTGAGAGAGGAGAATGAACAGAGGTGTTAAACCACATCCAGGTGCCTCCGTTTTACTGGGACACCTCATATGCATAAATAAATAATTACTCCTGTAATTCTACGCTTTCCATCTTGGTCTCTCTGCTCAGTCTGCTTGCAGCAGTCTTATCTCAATGCAAGTGTGAGAGGCAGGGATGTGTTGCACATGCAAGTGAGAAAAAGTACAAAAAACAGGTGCAAAGTGTGTCCAAGAAAGAAGGGAAGTTTGGGGTGGAGTGAGGTGCTGGTGGCAAGCGGATAACAAGAGAGGGATAGGGAAGATACCAAACAAGCTAAAGAAAAGCACACAGAGGAATGAGAGGAGAGACAGCAGGCAAGATATAAAGAAGCACAGTGAGTCAGAGACAAGCAGGAAAGCACACCGGAAAATGAAAACTTCATTTTTTAGCAGCATCAAGCCTCACAGCTCTTCATCTACTATCAGCTGGGCTGACTAATCAAAATTTTATTACATGGTAGTGTAGAAAAACCTAATCCCTTCTCCACACAGGCTTACTAAAATTCCACTTATTGCAGAATGACATGTTTTTTTTTAGTTTTCCTCTGTTAGGTTCCAGTAAGCATAGTTCAGTAACAATAGGAAGGACTGCTATAAGTTTATTTACAGACACAAAACTTAACCAATCTTTCATTATTATCTTTTCAGCTTTTCAAGTCCTTTTAGAATCCTGCTAACAGTTTCTGACTAGACTGTCATTATTCTCTGAGGATACTCTGCATGCTTACCATTGGAACACAAAACTTCCCCTAGGCTACTCATGTCCAACACAGTTAATACTGATTGTCTTAATATATTCAATAAGCTTTGCATGTATTAACATTTAATGAACTCTTTTGTGCAAGCAACTTTGGGAAATCTAAGCATATAGGATGGTAGAAAAATACTGTCTCACAACACAGAGGTTCCAAACAAAAATAAAGAACAAATACTGTGCCCTTTTGTACAGCAAAGTGATACTACATACTTGCACTGTAGGGAGTTGCAGTCTAAAGATGCAATGAGAACTGTCAACTGAGCTATGTGCTCTTGAGCAAAAGTTACATGAAAACCAGAAGAACAAGAGGAAGAAGACAATGTAACCATGACAACCTCAAACCAGAGCTTGGGCAGAAATAAAAAAGATTTTCAGAACCCTTTCAATTCAGTATTACCCACAAAGAAAAAGTGATAGACCATTTCAATGAAAAAGTATAGTTGATGTTACTCAAAGTAGTCTCTACCTTAGACTACAGTTCTGCTGATGAGAACAAATCTCATAGCAATTGCAAAAAACAGCATCCATAAGACCATTTAATAGCCAAGTGAGTAAGTCTCAATGATTTGCGCAGTAGCTAGCACACTGGAGGACAAGTTCTCAATTAGGGTCATCTGTCATTACTGGAAAGCAAACCTCATGCTGGATATGCTAACTCCACCAAAAATTACATCATAATTTTTTAAGTTCTAAATCTATTCAGACACTTAATTTTATCTATAGAAAGCAAAAATAACCTAACTTACCCCCAATCTGTTTACTCATAAATTCTGTGCACACAGCTTTCCTTAATACTTACATAGAAAGTGCTTCAGCTCCTAAAACTGATTCATGGAGCAAAAGGATGAATTTTGCAAATGGCTTGGAAGTAACTTGTTATTTGTTTATAAATGGAAGCAAACCTACTTCACTGGATAACTTTCCAATTAGAAAATACTTTTCAATACTAAGCATCATGGCTGCCTGGAAGAAGCCTCATAGGAAAAGTCAGTGTCTCGACAACATGAAAAAGGAATGAATGAAGAAGTATCCACCACAGAGTAGTAACAAGGAGAAATCTTCAGCCATCTCTACAATGATAGCATCTCAGGAAAAACATAAGTGAGTAGTATAATCTTCCAGCTTGTAGCAATAAAACCTCAGCCCAGTTTTAGCCAATCACTTCCAGATTTCTATGCATATCAACAAACAAGTAGATGACCTCCATATTTTTTTTTAATTTAGAGAATGAGACTGCTACACTATAACAGATAACAAGAATTATAATTTTAGAGAATGCAGCAGCATATACTCATGGATGCCAACATTTTTTCACATTACACCTTGTTCAGCTAACCTAAGTAAGACAGAATGGATTTAAACAGAGGAATTAAAAACTATTTGTATAAAATATTGAAGGGTTCAGTGGAAAATGTTTGGACTGTCCTTTGTCTTTAAGGAGACATTTTCTATCTAGGACTCAAAAAAAAGGTATTGAAACACTCACTGCATGTGTATTGAAACACTCACTGCATGTCCACCTTACATCAGAAGGAAAAGTTTTAATGCATTAACATGGGTAGTGAATGGGGGTGTCTTAGATTGCAAATGGGGGTGTGTATTCTATCAGCATCTGTTAGAGGTGGGGCAGTTATCTTCTGTTAATTGGGCAGTTTTCTTTATCTCTTCTATGACCCATCCTCCCTCCAGGAAACATCCTCTGTTAATGGGCCATAGAGTGTCACTGCATGACTGAAAAAGTGACATCATCCCATTGTGAGATGCTTAATTCAGGGGGAGCAGCCAAACATTCCTACCTGGATATAAGAGATAGCCTCTTCCCACTGGATTCCCAGAGGAAGACCAGGCCCATCTACACCACCACTGGACCTTCAAAGGAAGATCACGCCCTTCTACAGGATCACTGCTCCAACAGAACCACACGTGTCACTGCAGGAGGACTGCAGCCACCATTCAATCAGACTGCTACCAACACGCTGACCCATGGGGTCAGGTCATATTCTGACTCTGCCAGTGTTGTTTTGTATTACTGCATTTTTATTTTTCCTAATAAAGAACTGTTAATCCTACTTCCATATCTTGCCTGAGAGCCCATTAATTTCAGAATTATAATAATAAAGAGGGAGGGAGTTTACATTTTCCATTTCAAGAGAGGCTCCTGCCCTCCTTAACAGACACCTGTCTTTTCAAACCAAAATGGGGGACTCAATCAATCAAACACATTAGGCTGACGATAGCAAAAGCTGATATGAACTGCTGAAATTCCTTCAGCTAGCACATCTTCCTAATTCTGTTTAGATCAGCATCATAAAAGGATTCAGAGCAACATTTAAGTTTGATGTGCCAGAGCTCTACATTAACAGAGTCAAGGCATAACGTTAAGTTATGCAACTATTAACACCCTCCTGTTGGGCATACCTCCATTTTTGCTATCTGAAAGCCATTTGCTAATGTGAAAGCACTGTTGCAACTTTTGATATCTGAGAAACAAAAACTAATAGGCATGCAGGCTTCTAGTGCTAGGAAACACCCACCAGTTCATCCTGATACCAAACTAAACCAACTAAAACACAGATTTCAATGTGCTGCTAATCTGAAAACTATCACGATGCCTAACTGAAGAGTGGTAATTACACAACACTGTGAACATCACCCACATGACAATTTTGTTTGGGTAGGAGCTCGGAAACTGAATCCATATGGAGTGTACTGCAGAGTGAGGTCATATAATATAGGCCAAATTATCCAACAACATGGCCCTTTTCCAGTTTTAAGGAGCCAAAACCCCAAGGTCTAATCCAGATCAGAGCAATAGAGTGGGCACTGTAAAAACTACCTTTTATATGAACCAGGTAATCACAGGAATTTATGCAAGTCACACAGAACACTTGGTTAAGTTCAGGCATCAGTTTAATCAGTACTCCCCTGCTCAAAAATAGTTTCAAGAGTTATTGCACAGTTTCCATGGAGACTGAATCTAAAGAGTTCTTTCTATTTCTGTCTGTGAAAATCCCTTCACATTTGTGCTGCCAAGTTTCTCAGGAGAGCCTGAACGATTAAAAGTGGCAGTAATATCCATGTTAGTGTCTATCACATGCCACTTAATTATTTTAGAAACACATTTACCTTTCTGTATGAGGAGAATATCTTATAGTTTCATGAGTTTATTCAGATGAAAGCAAATTGTTTAAGGACTTCCAACTACATTTCCACAGCAAATGTACTATCTGAAAACATCCTTATCTTCTATTCCACCTTATCATACCAGCAAAATACATATGGGCTACATGTATCTAATGCACTTTCATCTCACAAGTAGGCTCTTAATGTCTCTCATCACAGCTCCACAAGCAAACTGGTATTTTCTGATATTTTCCTAATCTAGTCCAGGCTAGGAAAAGTGGACATTCAGGTGGACTGAAAAACTATTGAGATGCTGTAGAAATTCCATATGAAGGCCAGTCACCAGTGGTCAACCACAGGATGTCACACAGGGACCAGTACTGCTTAATGTCTTCACTAATGAAGTAGGTAATGGGGCAGTGCCCCCTCAGCAGGTCTGCACACAATACACAACTGGGGGGAGTAGTTTGTGCAGGAGTTGGGTCAGCAGATGGTCTGCTACTACTCAGGGGCACCTGAGTAGAAATGGACTGACAAGAAACTCAAGATTTTTAACAAAGGGAGATGCCAAATTCTGTACCACACACCAGAACAGGCTTGGGGCTGACCATCTGGAAAGCAGCTAGGTAGAGAAGGACATATGTCATTCCTGCTGGACAACAAGTTGAGCATAAGCAAGCAATGTTACCATGAACCAACCAAAGGCTGTAGTGCGAAAAGTGGAGCCAGCAGGTTGAAGAAGGTGATCTTCCCTCTCTCTTAAGGAGTGATGAGATCACACCTAGGGTTCTGGATCCAGTTTTGGGGTCTCCAGTACAAGACAGATATGGGTCTACTGGAGCGAATGCACTGAAAGCTCACAAATAAATTTCAGGGACTGGTGCGTCTGACAAAGTGAGAGGCTGAGAAAGCTGGGACTGAGAAAGCAAGGCTGAGAAAGCTGGGCTGAGAAAGCAAGTTTAACCTTGAGCAGACAAAGTTTGGCAGGGTTCTCACCAATGTTCATAAATGTCTCATGTAAAAGAAGATGTACTCAGACTCATCTCACGGGTACTCAGTGAAAGGATGAATGATACACAACAAATTGCCCTTAAACACCAGCGAACAACTGTTTAACTCCTGGAACAGGTCATTCAAGAAGACCCTGGAGTACCTCTGCTTGCTCTGGCTGACCCTCCTTTCAGCAGGAGGGTTGAACTCCAGACTCAAATATTCTGTGGCTTCATAAATGCAAAGTGCCAAAAGAGGGAAGGGTATGTATGTGTACTTGCACCTATGCAGTGATGCCCAATGTAAGAAGCTCTGGTAAGCCAACCTAACTATTGCAGCTGTTAATTACACAGACTCTGCTAGAGCGGTTGAAATTAACAAAGACAGCCCTGGAATCAGGTTTTCCTATCCAGACCAACCTCCTCAGATGCAACACCTGTTAAACAGGCTGCAGAATGCAAGGCACTTTGCTAAGAATGATATTTCTGAGTGGTTCTGGGCACAGCTTAATCTTGCTCTCAAAACCACAATCAAAAAGCACGAGTTTGAATTCCACTGACCAAGGCACATTGCTATAAAGCAGTTAGTAAGAAGCTTTTATAAAGAATATCCTAAAGCATCTAGCATTTTTTTTTAAAAAGTTCAGTGTCCCACACACTTAAGAAAGCACATGAAGTAGCCGACCCCCTGCCCTCTGCAGTTTCAGCTTTGGTTCCAAGGAGTAACAAGCAATAATAAGAACCATTTGGACAGCAATGGCAAAGCATAAGAATTAAAAATAAAAAACATATAGACCAAGTTCTGAGCAGATTAACATACCAATTTAAGGAAGTCCGAGCAGCTAGAAATTCCAATCCATATTTATGGACTGCTTCATTGAGGAAACAGCCTTACCAGGTGACCGAAATGAACCTTAGAATGGGTAGAGACACAAGCTGCTTGATGGAATCTACTTCCATAAGTGATGTGGGAGTTACTGGCCGTAGCTACCCGCTTGAGAGCAGGTTAAGCCAGCTCTGTACCTGACAACACTCCTAGCTGAGATTTAATCTGCAAAAATTCAACCAGGAAAACATCAGAACAACAAGAAACACTACTGTAGAGGCACATTATTTGAAGTAATATCAAACATGTACAGATACTCAAAGATTTTGTCATCTAAAGTTTTTCGTTATTTTGTTAGAAGAGCTTTCCAAAAACATGCTGTATGTTATCATTTTCTCTTCATTGTATGTTAGTGTTCATCACAGTCTGCAGTCTAGGTTTTAAACAATAAAACTGCAGTTCTTTAAATAACAGAAGCTAAATTTTTTTCTCCTCCTTCCCCAGAGAATCTCACCAAGATAGTGCTCTCTACTCTGCTTGGAATCCTCCAAGCTCAAACCAAAAGTGCCAGTTCAAAAGCACCTACAGTATAACAATGAAGAATGGAGAGTTAGGACCACAAGAAAAAAATTCAACATGGCAGAAACACAGATGTGAACTCTTTAAACAGCACAGAGCTATTTTAAACAAATCACACCAGAGGTATAAAGGAATTGGGAAAAACAGGACATTGGAAGAATGCAAGCAATACCCAGATTCATGGGTAACATATTTACCAGAAGACAAGTGGCAATAATTTTTATATGTACAGGTTCACTATTTTGTAAAATAGAGTGTAAAATGGAGAACACTTGAAGAGTTTGGACACTGGAAAAATGTATTGATTGAGCAAAGCAGTAACTAAAGCTAAACTGGGGAGCATTAGAAACAGAGTTATAACTCAGTCTGGTGTCAAGTCAGCAGGTAGTAAGGAAAATTCAGGAAAGGGCTTTCTGAAGTTACACAAATCAAAACATCAATATTTAGTGTACTCCACATATACTCTTGCTGAAGTAAAAAAATGAACAGAGTGAATGAACAGAGAAAAGCCTGGCTTTCAGAAATATTATATTCAAACACCAGTACTTAGTCCAAAATATCAACCTATTAAAGACCAGAGACAACTTCAGGGTAGCTGGCCTCAGACTAAGAGGTAAGGTTCTACAATGAGTCTCAATTTACACTAAGTGGATGTGTAGATCAATACAATGGTCCAGCACTGGTCTGCATAAATCCACAGCAACAAGAGACTGCTAGACATCTTTAGAGAGCCATGTAGCAGACAGGCAAATCAGTGAACAAAGGTTAACCACTCTGAATATCTGTTAAGGGACCTGTTAATCCAGAAAAAATGAACACAGTGACTGGGCACAAATTTAGTCTGCTACAATAGGTCCCTCCTGGCTCAAAAACCTCCAATGGACTGTGCAGCGTGGTCAGCTGGTGATCCCATCTCCCTACACCTTTAATGAGCCAACACAAGTACACAGTGTAGGCATAGCCCAAAACAGAGAAACAAAAGAAGAAGAGACAAGCCAGAAAACAAAAAATCACTGACAGGGTGAGACCAGATGACACTGGGGAGATAAAAGGGAGTCAGAGGTTTACAGATGTTGACAAGTAAGGCAAAATTTGTGATAAACTAAATACTGCCTAAAATCCCACCTACTGAGTCTACTGTAGTATTTTTACAATCACTAAAAAAGAGTAGATAACAGAGAAAAGACTCTGAGATGGTAAGAATTTTGTCACTGTCAAATGTCAGTTCTGTGAAAATTCATGAAGTTTTGGCATTTGTACATTGATATGATACAATAACTCCCCTATTTAAACATATTGTACCACTCAGTTTAAATACCCTGAAAGATGAGTTTAAAGCAATTTTAGAGTCCAACTGGATGTTATATGACACTCGTAAATTACATTAGCATTTTACAACTGTCTTCTTAAAATTCTAATTACAATGCAATAATTCATTTTACTTTAATTCATCCACTACACAAGATACCCAAAGAAGTACAAATATTTTAGCTACAAATGACGGCAATAACCAGTAACATACAACAATATTAGTGTGTTTTATTTATAAAACTTGGTATGTCACTATGTCAAAGAAGGACATTCAAAGAATATCATATTAGTTAAGTTTGAATTCTATTCTAATACTTTAAAAAGCCCTTCTCAGGTCTCAAAAGGTTTCAAGAAAAAATGGTTTTAGGCAGAACATGCTGTCATAAAAAAAAAAAACATAATAAAATTTTAAGTAATTTAACACAGCAAACTGAGAACTCATTAAGAAACAAAATCAGTAAAACATAGATGTATATTCCCAAAAGAAAGCTTCTGCAGATAAAATGGAACTGGAAGAGTAAGGTGAACTTATACTGAAAAAAGTAACATGCATTTTTTTAATAAAAAATCTAACTTTCAGGGAAAAAGATTATGTGAACAAAAATTTCTTTGCAAACATATACACTTTATAGATGGTGTTTATAACTGCAGTGTATAGAGCAGCATTACTTTAGTTCAAAAATTATTACCTGCTAACTTCAGAACTCAAGTAGCACAGCAGATGGATGGCCCAAAGGAAAGGTCCCGCGTATGTGGCAAATGCTGTGAGGAAGATAGCTGGTATCTCCACATAGCTGTCTAGTCCCACAAAACCTGCTGAAATGTCCACAGTAGCAATGCCATTTGAATTTCCCTGAAAAGAGGGATAAAATAGTAAATATCCAAATACCTACAAAGATACAGGTTAAATAATATTAATGATTGCACTCATTAGGGACTTACTCTTTCAACTGCTTTACAGTACAGCCAGTACAGTACAGTACAGTACATATTCTTTACATCTGATTTTCAATAATACAGCTGACCAAACAAGTGCTTCTAATTAAAATTTACAGATTAACAAAGGCATAAACAGCATGCTACTTTGTGAGTCTTATTTTTTCTGCAAATTAACACACCTATTGTTTAATAAGTTACATTTAAAAAAAAAGAATTTAAAATAAACAGCTCCACATGCTGATTTCAGACACATTAATGAAAAAGATGCATTATTTTTGTCACACAAGGTTAGAACACAAGATTTGAGGTTTGCTGTCTAAAATTACACCAGGAATAAATATTTCTTGCCCTTAGAGACAGCAGGACTCTAAATTAGAGCTGTAATGGAACATTACATCGCCCACCTGCCTGCCTCACGGCACAAGTTCCTGCACATAAACAGATTAAGACAGGCAAATTTAGAGAGGCTTCTCCTTCTCAAGTCCCTGTACCACATAAGATTGCATTGAAATAGACCAGAAGCCAGTCTAGATAGCCTGAATCATCAATAAAAGGCATTTAAAACTACCAAGAGAAAAACAGAAGGAACATACAGCAGTTAAAGTACCAGGAGCTGTCAAAGTCTGGTATGTTTTACTTAGTTTTCTTTTCCACTGACCAGGACCACTAAATAACAAGAAACAATGTAATATTGAAGGAAGTGTTTTCCATTGAAAATCCAAAAGTACTTAACTTTACCCACATACCTAAAGTAACAAACATACCCTATGATTAAGGCAGAATATTTTTTTAAAATAAAAGGTCACAGATAGGTTTCCTCAGACTAGTGAGAAAGCTCTCAGATATTCTTGCTGTACCTTGAGAAACTGATCAGTTTCTACAGCACTGATCTTCTAACAGCCATCAAACCCTCTTTTTCCACCTACAGAATCCCAGAACAACGGTAATGTAAGGTCAACTGTCACCACCAATAGCCTTAGACTCAATCCCCACAGAGCATATGAGGAGTGGTAGCTCTCCATTTCCCTCAAACCTGACCTCAGGTCACCATAGTGACTGCAGTCCTCTTGAACTGCAAGTTAACCCAGCAAGGAAGTGCTATCATCAAATACACACTTCTGTCACAAAGCCAAGAGCACACAGGGAAGCATAAAAGATAGGCAGCTCTTTTAGGTACATAACTAACGAGGCACCAGCAAAAAAACCCTATTCCTGAGACAGCTCTAAAACCTAAGAGAAAAAAGGCATCTGTGTTGATGGAACCATTCAGAGCCCATTATGAGCCGTCACCATCTCCATCAATCTCACCATGAAGATATCCCCAGAATATAAGGGCAACCTGAAGCTGTAAGAGGGCTGTACAGTACAGAGTTTACCAAGATATCATACAATATAAAAATCTTCACTTATGACTGTTACTCTTCCTCATTTTGACTTTCATCATGCACCACTGTAGTAAATCATTGCACTAGTGTAATCAATCGTTGTTATGCATTTAGTGCAGTGCCCAGAAATGCCAGGAGCAAAACACAGCGCAACTAAGGACAAGCAGCTAAAAAAAAAGCGCGTCTGTGCCCTAGAACCTGTAATATGAGACTGCAAAAGGAAGCTGCAAAATAAGACTACTTCTCAGGTTTAACCAGTACAGACTGAGGTCATGGCAAGAGCAGAAAGGTAAGTGTAAGCACTTTGAGTGCTGAGCAAGGTGCTGCTTCTCAATAAGCTACAGTTTGACAGGGACAGGTAGGGAAGGAACCTGCTCTATTTTCCTCCAGCCCCTGTCGACAGCAGCAGCGGGTCTTTTGCCTACCACATCTACTTATTTTTCATTGCCCTTCTCCTCTGCATGATGCATACAGAGTAGAAAAGCTGAGACATCAGGAGATCCTTCCTGCTTGTGTCATGAGGAGCTGAAAGGTCTCTTTACGCTGCTTAATCCTCATGCACATGRTTGATCTTTGGCATCTTGGGGCAACTCCCCATGCCACTGTATGCGCGAAGAAGCAAGATTAAATGCTGCACTGCAGTGCACATCACTGGTCCTGCAGAACTGGTGCAGGCAAAAATACGTACTTCCCTATGGAAGGCAGTCAAGGCAAACAAGGAAGCTGGAGGAAGGAACAGGTTCTCCTTGTCCTCAGCTCCCTGAGTCCCTTCACCACAGGGCTCACTCCATCTGTCTTTGACTTTGTTTAAAGTGACATAGCTGTAGAACAAGGACGCACACATTTGGATCCACATACAACTTCAATCACACTGTAAAGTGTCCAAATATCTTATTCCTATTGTGAATCTGAGTCTCATGGATATTACTACCACTGTTCTACTGGAAGAGTCCCAGTGAGTAGGAAGAAGCATTTTTTCTTCACGTTAAATACCTTTCTCCAAGACAAATTTATGTATTTACACTAAATTTTCAAAGCTATAAATTCTAATATGCCACACAATAAATAATTCACAGTGCCTCCTTTTATTTTAACATATCACTCTAGTATTTCAGAAAAGGTTGGCCAGAAAGGTTCTGCTGTCTCCAGACAGACCTTGGAGGTTTCAAGACCCTGAGCCATCTCGTTTGACCTCACAGTTGACAGTGTTCTAAAAATGGGACTGAACTGTGAGTTCTTTCCAATGTAAATTATCCTACAATGCTTTGAAATCATAACAAGAAAAAGTTAAAATCACTTTAAATAGTCACTCAGCCCACCTCTTTACTTAAAGGCAAGTCAAATTAGATCCAAATAATTCTAAATATACAAACCTATTCTGGTTTCTTCTAGTGATAAAAACCACCAGAAACTGGAACTGTATTTTCTTTCTCCCATTCTGCAGATATACTGCTCTAAGCATGGCAACAAAACTTCACAAGACTAATAAATAAATACACCAAATTTTTGTTCATTTATGAGCATTCACACAAGGAAACAAAAATATTTTTAGCAACATTTACAGCAAAATAAGTTTTTTACGAGTGGGGCTATCAAAGAGAAAAAACCCTGAGTAATTTATTTCTATTCTTACTGTATTTTAAGGACAAATAATAATGATAAAGATACAACATACTTTTGGGAAATGTCTGCTATGTGATGTGGACAACTCAGGGCTTAGGAGAAAACAATCAATTATTCAAGCTCATTGCAAAATTCATCAAGAGATCCTCAAGCTTGCAATAATACCCTGATAAATAAGTAGTATTCTGACTAAATGTATAAACTTAATCTATTTTTGACAATACTGGAGTATTTTAAACATTCCTTCTCTTCATCAATTCACACAAAGTGATAAATCAAACCTTTAATTACTAAAACAAGACTAGAAAACAAATTAGGTTTACCCAGCTCCACATTAATAACACAAATCTAGACAATCTCTAGAAACCTCCAAGCATGAAGACTATACAACCTGTGTGAGCAACCTTTTCCTCTGCTTAATATTCACAGACATCTTGCTAAAATGCTGGAAAAATGACATCACACATAGCCTTCCCATTTAATTTACAGCTGTTTAACAAATTTGCCTTTTAGATCCAAACTGCAAGAAAGCAGAAAGGGACTTTGGTTCTGCAAAAGAAGATAAACTGGGAAACGAGTATGAAAACAAGGCAGGTGAGAGCAATAAGTCAGGACTCTCCAGTGGCATGTCCACATCAGGGCTGGATCCAGAGATAATGATCAGGGCTAGATGCAGCCCAGGGATTGCAAGTCTGTAGTGACAAGGCAAGTCCAAGATTAGGCCCAACCATCAGGCCCAGGTCCAGGGCAGGATCAAGAAAGTTTAAGACAGGCACACACATACCTGCTTACACAGCTGGCATACAACACAGGCAGTAAAGCATCAGATTAAAGCAGAACCAGAACGGAAAGAAGAGCCAGGCCTTTCCTTCTGCTTTTCTCCCATCAGCTCCTCTCTCAGTCAAGGACATGACCACATGACCCTGAAGTCTCCTAACTAAACTGAGACAGAAGATGCACTCAGGGTTCAGACACAGGCGAAATGTAAAATGCAAAACTAAGTGTAATATCAAGGTATTTGTCCACCCATCCTTCTTTTTTTTTCCTATTACATTCAAAATCAAAAATTTAGCTTCCACACCCAGGCACTTCATTTTTTCACTCATGCTCATCAGCTATAGCAACTGATTAACAAAAATTAGTATCTGTTCCTGTCAGCCTTGCTTATTCTGTATACTTGGGATTTTTGCAGATCTACTTCCATGAAGTCTTGAAGGACTCTACAATACTTTTTTGAAAGAACAGTGCCTCATTCATTAAATATGCTATCCTGAACAAGGCTATTTTTACTGTCATATTCAAAAGGCCATCACTTACAATCCACACTCAGCAAGAGAGAGTTACTCCTTTAGTCATTATGTACCATATCATCTACCAAGGCTTAATAAAGACTCAGCAACATGAGCAACTCTCATTTACTTCATAATCACACCAAGATATGTGCAAAAAGTAGATCTCCAAACCTCTCTTTTATTTCCAGATGGAAGCATTCCATATCTCATTTATTTTTCTCTTCTCCTGCCTCATTTAGCCAGCACAGTATAAATTTAGCATCCAACGTGATCTACATCACCAGTGAATTTCAGCGGTATTCAGTTTTTGTATTTCAACCATAAGCCTGCTATTTTTTGTATGCTACATTACATCTTTATGTCTGTCTGGAAATTAAAACCTTAGCATCAGTCTGACCTCAGTAAGTTTAATACTGAAGCTCTAGTGACCACAAAACTTGGAGAAACAAAGCAAAGGAAGATATTTAAATCTATGTCAGCAGTACATATCATACCTAATAATTCAGTTGTGCTTCCTTCACATCTCTCCCCTAGAATTCTAGCATAAGTATTGCTTGCTCCTGAAGCAGTAAACAAATTACTGTTACCAAGAGCAAGCTGAACAGAGGTCAATACTGAAGGGGAGTATTTGACGGACTCCTCCAGCAGAAACAGCCCAGCTGTACTTCCTTAATGTTTATTCAGTGTCTGAGAACAAACCATACATGCTCTGTCTGAAAGACAACCCTGTCCTAAGTCAGTCAAAATGTATAAGCTCAGCACTGATGGTCATGGACAGGACAGGTATTTGCTAAACCTGGGACACCTGAACTGAACTCAGTAAGAACACTGTCACTTCATGGGGAGGCACAGAAGTAAGGTGGGGATCTGAATCTGCTTGTCACTAAGCAAAGATCCTCCTGGTTTTCCCACAAATAAAGAAAAAGATCAAATTGCTTATTCAAACAAGTAAAATCTGTTACTGAACCAGTATGGGTACATCCAGACCTCTACCCTCCATCACTCACTTAAGGAAGAGCTGGAAAATGTACACAACCATGCAGAATCATCTCTAGCTTCACGTGAGTCACTTGCCTATAGTACTCTCAAGATACATAAAGAAAGCTTGAGTGACTGCATTTGTTAAAGGAGGGGTGAATAAACAGGGAGAGGTTACCTCCATGTGTTTGGGAGACTGGTGTCCTAGCACAGGGGATTTTTTAGATTTTTTTTCCAACTCAGGTACACAAAATAGCATAAATATTGGTAAAAGCTCACCTGCTGTATATCTGGTATGGATCCTGCATCTGTAGTCCAGCGACTGGCAGTTCATTATCAACATAAAGTTGCCAGTTAATTATATGCCACAAATAAACTAAAGAAACATTTCAATCCTGATTTTCAGCTGTACAGAGTGAGCACTTTTCCCTCTGCAACAAGTCATTCATCTCTAGGCATAACTCAAAGGAAAGGGAAAAAGACATTTAAATTCATTTTTAAAAAAACTAATAATGAAGAATTTGGTTTTGTATGTCACCAGCTTTTTGATTTTCCCAGATAATGCAGATCAGAATGTCACACAGAGAAAAACAACATAAAAGAGGCATGAAAATACACATCATTTTTGGAAGAAGTTCCTTCTGTCCTTGGAAATATACACCCAGACTGGAAAAACTATTCTCAGCATCAACTGAGAGAAATTTACAAATTTAAGAGAGAGCATTAATTAGATTTTGAAGCACCTTTGTAGCCTCTGTAATTTATGAACTACCAGCTCAACCATTCTACTTTTCTATGCTAATATTCTGCACATCAGATAACTGTTTTTCAATAGTGAAATGCAAAAAAAAGTCCCTATTACCCTTGTATGAATTAATTTGCTCTTTCCATACCTTCAGAACAGTTTTTTCATCAGAGAATGAAAGAACAAGCCAACATCTTAAGATGGGTATTTTGTTCAAACTCTTAATCTCCACCCTAAAAAGGCATCTAATTTGAATGTACTTACAACATTTCTAAAAGAGAACCAAAAATTTGTTATCTAAGGGGGTGGGGGGAGGGGAAAGAAAATTCCATCTGACTTGACCCTTAAAAGCTCTTTTTTCACTAGAAGAATTGATTTCTCTATTTCAAAAACATTTCTAAGATGTTCTGAAAATAGAAAGACAAAAAGAGAAATAAAGAGAGACAATAGAGGAAATCCGTCCTGACCTATTACAATTCATTTGTCATTTTAATCAGCCTTAGGCATCGTGAATAGGCATCCACCTTAGTTTTTGTGAACCAACACACAAAAAAATTCTAGAAGACTGTCAGCATGTTCTTCTGAAATTGATATTTTTTAAAGGGTACTGTGCGAAAACAACTTAAGAATTTCTCAAAACTTTTGCTAAGCTATTGCTAATTCAAAATAATATTTTCAAAGCAAGAGCTGTGATGGGACAGAAAAAGGCAGCTTCTTATCTGGGCCTGTTCTATTTCATACACAGCAGCACGAGAAGCAACATGGGGGGGAAAGCTTTGCGGCGCTTCTAACAGAAGTTTTGATAGGTAAGTATCACCCAGATCAGATAATTTTCCAGATCTTACAGTGACGGGAGATGCACAAAGACCCATCTAGAAATCTGGCTCATAATAGAGCAATGGAGAATTTCTCATTTATGAGATTTGGATGCTGTGACTCAGCAACATGTCTATGTGGAAGAAATTCCCCTGTCAGATCTAATTTTTCAAATATCCTGAAGCTTGCTGAAATCTGTATCATACTGGAAGTTATAATTTCCAAAGGAAACACTTCTAGAAGAAATGTCAAAATTGCCAGCAGAGTGATAGGGCCTAGGCAGATGCTTTGAAACTGCGGGATGTGCAGTAACACAATCTACAGTCATGTAAAATGGAAATCACTTCCAATCTTCTAAAAATGAAAAAATTCCTCAATTGCAAGGGTAGTTAAAACTGCAAAACATTGATAATGAAAAAGAGCAGTCTTCCCCGTAACACCAGTTTAAGACCACTAGAAAGCTGAAACAGATGTTACTAGATCCTAAATCTTCTATTGGTCTTGCATAAATATGTTTTTACGGGTGTAGAAAAAACTCTTTGACACAGCACAGTAAAATACAAAGATGTATCAAGCTCTTGATAGCTCTAATAGCTTATTTCTGGAAGATGTTTATAGCTGCTTTAAAGTTGATGTAAATTCTTCCAGAAAAGTTAGTCCAAAGTTTTTTGCATCATTCAGAGCAGAAGAGACACAACCACATTAAACTTCCAAAATAAAACTATTATTTTAAGAAGTTTTTGTTTTCTTTTCCATCATGCAATACTCGTTGAATATACATGGGCTACATTCACCTAAGGCACATTCACCTCACAAGCACTTTTAAGTATCTCCTCAGACAAACAAATGGATGCAGTCCAGGCTAGGAAGCTGGACAGTTGTGTGGACTGGAAACTGCTCAAATGTTGAGTTCACAGGGCTGCCATCAGCAGCTGAAGTCTATCTGGAGGCCAATCACTAGTGATCAGCCACAAGGATTGACACTTGGGCTGATACTGTTTAACATCTTTACCAATGACCTGGGCAGTGGGCAGAGTTCTCTCAAGAAGTCTGCACACAATACAGAACTGGGAGAGTGGCAGATACAGCATATGATTTGCCTGCCATCAGAGCCACCTCAACAGGCTGAAGAAATGAAATGACAAGAAATTCAGCAAGTTCACCAAAGGGAAATGTCAAATCTAGTACCTGGGGAGGAATAAAATCATGCCTTTGGTGACACCGGGAACTAACCATATGGAAAGCAGTTTGGAAGAGATCAGCCAGCCACTGTCCTTTTGTGCAAAGACCAACAGCATCCAGGACTCCATTAAGCTAGATAAGGGATATCTCCATTCTCTCTAATGAGCAGTGGTGAGACCCACATTTGGGTGCCTGGGTCCAGTTCTGGGCTTGCCACCACGGAAAAGCCATGGGTGTGCCAGAAAAAGTCCACTGAAGCACCACAGATGACGGCAAGAACAAAGCACATGTCACACAAGCAAATCCATGGGTCTTTTTACTCTCAAAAGGAGAAAGCGCTCAGCAAGGATCATAACAATGTGTATAAATACCTGATGAAAGGAAGTACAGAAAATGTAGCCAGACTGTGACACTCTCAGTCACCCAATAGTGACTAGTAAAGGATGGAGAAGCAATACACAGAAACAGAAATGCAAGAAGTTCTGATTAAAATCAGAAAAAGCTTTTTTTACCAGCTAGGGTGGTCAAGCCCTGCACCAACTACCCAGGGAGCTTGCAGAATCTTCACCCTTTCCGGTATTTGAAATAGGGAATGGACATAGTTCAGACCAACCTGGTCTATTTGATCTGCTGATTCATGTCAGGGTCAGGCTGGACTAACTGATCTCCAGAGACATCTTCCAGCTTCAACTCTCCTGTAATTTCATGGTACTGTGAAATTCTCAGCCAAGTATATCAAGAACTCAACATCACTGAAAACTTGAACCATTTGCTGCTTTATGAAAAAATCGGAACCATTCTGTTTTAGTCTCTTTTCCACTAGGATTTTCATGCCAGCCTCCCCACCATTAAATTTTTTGTAGCTGCTATGGTTTGCTACCTCAGTACAGAGATGGCTCTGTCTTCAGCATTTTGCCAGCTGCACTAAGGGGTGCTCTCAGAAGACTGCAATCAAAGCTGACTGCCTGAATAGTAACATTCAAAACATGCAAAAGCCTCTCAAGCAAGACATGCTAGGCCCTCTGAAGAGGAAAAGTCGGGACGAAGGCATGAATCATGATGATCTTACCTGCATCAGCAGTTCCCTACCTGGACATATACTACTCTCAATTAAGCCAACCCTCAATCTGCAGTTACAGTACCCTAAGCTTGACCAGAGTTTCAACACCCCCAGCCATGGCTCAGAGGTAATCAATGGAGGTCCCACATTGAAATTTTGCAAACCCCACCTCTTAAACCTGATTCCCAGGTTAGCAAATGCTCTCTTTAGACAGCCTGCCACACTAAGGTTCCAACAATACCAGAAGCAGAAAGATCCTCTCCAGCTTCAGTGCAAAGCAAAGTTTTTGTGGAACTGCAACCTTATTTGCAATGCAGAGACTAGGTTATTGAAGTTAGTAAGGCTCCTCAGGAAAGAAGGTATCACTTGATATAATAAGAAAGAAAATTAGTTCTGGTTCTCATAAGAGATATTACATACCACAGCACTTTCTTTCAGTATAGACCTATTGTAATTCTCAATAACCAGTGACAAAAGCCACCTGTTTTTTACTGGTATTAATCAACTCAGATGACATTTTTAAAGTAATTATCATCTGAAAAGTACTTATGAGGCCCATTAACAGACCAAAATCATCTTGGTGCAGCTCTCTGATCTTTGTAACACTTCTGGAAATCTACAATGAGGATAACACACTAAGCAATGCATCTTTTCCTAATTCTGAAAACTAGACATTATTAAAGCATTTAGAAACTAAATCCTTCTGAGAACTCAGTAAAGTCTTCCATTGTAATATTTAGTTAGCATTTTATTTACAATGGACAATATTTCTCTGAAAAACTATTCCATCTCCCATCTCTGCAGTGGAGAGAGTATTCAGCTTACCTGAAAATAGAAGAAAGCCTGGCCAAACCAGTAGTGCATGACAGTAATCTGTGCTGCATCAAATTTCAAAGGTATCCAAATATATTTTGTCATCATTGTCTGAATCAGCAGACAAAACACCAAGACTGGTAAATTGTGAGGTCTAAATAGAAGAGCTGCTAGAAGAACCAATCCACTATATACTTCCCATAATCCTGTGCTCTTCGTGCTGGAGTCTGCAGAAATAACCTGTGACTTTAGTAAATCTTTAGTGCCAGTGAAGACTATGCCAAGAACAAAGACATAAACAAAACGAGCTTCAGTAATCCCCCTAAAGAGAAAATAAAATTGAAAAAAGTTATTAAGTAAATAAACCAGAAAGATTAGTTACTCACTAATACCTACTTCAGAACCTTTCAAGAGAGGTCAAGACCAACCAGTTCTGCCAAACAGGTTAAATCCAAGGCTAGTATTTTTGAAATCCCTAAGCAATTCCATTACCAAAAAAATGTATGTTTTAAGTTGTAAGTGTAATCAGCACTTACATTTTCTTCAAACCACTTATAAATTCATTTGCCTCTTAATTTCCAGTGAAAGCCAGCTTCTGAAGGAAACACAGCATGTTGTTCAAAAAAGCTGACAAGAAGGAGGATCAGTAAGCTTAAAAACTGTGACCTTATATTCTAGAAGTGCGAGGTCTGAGAAACTAAGACTAAAAGGCACTACAGTAAGTCATCTGATCCAACCTTCCTGCTCGAGGCTCAAACAGGGCACATTGTACAAACTAGAGTATGTTCACAGGATTGTGTCCAGACAGTTCTTGAATATCTCCTGTGAGGGAGACTTCACAACATCTCCATGCAACCTACTCCAGTGTCTGGTCACTCTCACAGTAAGGAACTTCTTCATATTCAAATTGAACTTCCTGTGCATCAGTTTCTGCCCATTGTCTCTTGCCCGGCTGCCTGGCACCACCAAGAAGATCCTGGATCCATTCTCTGACACATTTCTTTCAGAGACATTGCTGAGGTTGTCTCTCATTCTCTTCTCATGGCTACACAGGCCCAGCTCCCTAAGCCCTTCCTCATTCAAGAGATACTCCAGTCTCCTAACCACTTTCAGAGTCCACCTGTCAACTCACTCTAGGACCTCCATGTCTCTTTTGTCCTGAGGAGCTCAGAACTGGACACAGCACACCAGATGTGCCTCACCAGGGCTGAGCAGAGGGACAGGATCACCTCCCTCAACCTGCTGGCAATGCTCTCCCTAATGCACCCCAGGGTCCCATTGGCCTTCTTGGCCCCCAGGACACACTGCTGGCTCATGGACAGCTTGTTGTCCACCAGGACCCCCAGGTGCTTCTCTGCAGAGCTGCTCTCCAGCAGGTCACCCCCCTTTCTCTACCCAACTCTCCAGCCTGTTGAGGGCTGCGTAGATGTGCCACTCAGCCAAGACCTAAGTGTCCACTGATCCAGTCCACACTACTTGAGCTTGTCTATGAGGGTTGAAATGTGAGAAAGAGTGTTGAAATCCTTGCTGAAATCAGGGTAGACAACATCCACTCCTCTCCCCCATTCATCCCTGTACTTGTTTCATAGCAGAAGATAGTCAGGTTGGTCAAGTATGACTTACCTTTATTGAAAGCCCATGTTACAGAACACTCAACTGCAAAAGTAAGGTATGGAAAAGCATCTCTCTAAACTACCAAGCACTTTTGAAACTAAGAAGTAGCTAAATGAGTTTGGCTTGTGCTCTAATGGATGTGGCAAATCCATCTAAAAACAAGAGAAGGTGCATTTGGAGTTTTTAGTAGCAAAAAATATAGAGTATACCTACTAGGTTCCCCTCATATTAACGTTTATCCAACTGGCTTCTCATGTGTCACAGTGAAAAGACACTTCATGTGGCTTAAAATGAAGCATGTATCACAAAAATTCAGTGCTGGTTACCTAAGTACAATTCTATTCCTAAGAATGTAATTCCAACCTAGAACATCCTATCCATCTCATCCCCTGATAGGCAGTGTTCAACACCTTGTTAGAAACAGTTACTTATCTGCTGATGAACTTACTTTGAAATATCTTTGCCACCATGTTGCCATGGAAATGTGACATTTCCAATAGCTGCCCGGTAACTGTAGACTCCCAGGAGCCCAAGTGCCATAGCAATTTTTGAAACCAGGGAGCATCTTCTTTGAACCAGAAAGAAGATCATAAGAAGGGAGACTACAGCCAAGAAGGAGAGTTCAGATTTATGTTCAGAGCTGGGAAAAAAAAAACCAAACAAAAAAAAACCTTTAAAACCAGTAATTAGTGCTAAGCACATTTGATAAACCCTTAGCTAGAGCACTGTATTAAACAAACTGTATTAATTAATGCAGCACCAAATTAATCACTGCAATGGTGTCTGTTATGAACTTTCCAAGAGGTATGGTAAAATATTTTAGTATTTTTAGAAAAGCAGTTTTATTAATGAGGTTTTCTATTCAAGTATGCATATTAAAAGTGTCATTATTGTGTTCCACCATATGCTAGTTATTCTGTTAATTATATAAAACTGAGCTGCATATTGCATAATGGAAAAGGGTCTACTGCTTTTAAACTAGAGTTTTGTTATTTATACATTTTGAAATGGTGTGTTCTTCTTATACTATAATATTTTATTTTCTAGCACTATACAAATATTTTTGCACTACAGGATTAGAACGGTCTTTTGAAATCATTACATATGTATTTGCTTCATTTCAGACACATTACCTACCCTACCACCCATAGAACACATTATCTATCCAAAATGACCAAAAATATACTTACATACTTTAAAACAGACACAAACACACACACACACAAACTCATTAGCACAATATGATTCCTTTAAACAACTATAGAACCTTGGATTCTGTCAACACATTCAAGAGACAGACAGAAAATTTGCATCACTGGCAGAGAAGATAACAGATACAGCTTGTTTGTTTGTTCCCCTGCAACTTAAATAGGTAACACTCATTCCAGAAACAAGGGCATTCCACTGAGCATGCTGCCAGTGTTATATATTTAAATCTTCAGTAGTAGGAGCCAGCACTGCAAAATGTAATAGGGTAAGGCAAAGATCTGCACCCACTCCTTAACATGTAGCTTCAGAAAGCCTGCTGTAGTCCAAGAACTGCCAACCCATGCCTACTGAAAAAATTCCAAGTATCCCAAATAATATAAAATGACTAATTTTGTTAAATCTGCCTTCAGTTAAGAGCAACATGTAGATTTTGAGAGCTAAGGGCTCCATCTTCTGTTTTCCACAACTCAAAATCCCATGATAAAAGATCACTAACTTCAAGAAAACAACAGTGTGCCTGGGTTGTTAGGCTGCACTGAATTCTATCATACTTGACTCCAGTTTTATCTCTGATTTAATAAAAATTATTCTACTTCAAAAACAGGTTTACTTTCCTATTCCCTAGTATACACTTTATCAGGAGCTTGACCAATAGCTGTTCCAAGTGTGGTGCTTGAAAAGTCATGGAGGAAAGACTGTAGAGCAAGATAAATTGTCCTGTTAGTTCTGCATGCAGGACCCAGTCAAGTAGCTTGTATACTTTAACAAAATTCCCAAGAGATGAACTATTCTCTGAAACCCAATGGAGAAAAGTGAGAGGCATAGAATCTAGAACACTATGAAATAGAAAATGTAGTCTTGATGTTTCTCCTCCCAATTATTCTTCCTCTACACATGGAGAGAGCAGAAACAATGGACTCCTGCAGCAACCTATGAAGGTAATGCAAGCACCACCTTCTTTATGATTAAAATATAACAAACTAATTTAGTAGCCACTAAACTTTTCAAATGAGCACTTACAGAAAACTCTAACCCTTCTGGTAATATTCTCCTAGCCCAGTCATTCTGTGAGAGCAAGACAAATCAGGGATAAATAACAGCACACCCTCATCATCATCCTTGTCTCTTTATCTAAAAAACTCAATACACATTGAGTTTACATTCTTGACTGCTAGCACAGAGATTAACATGCATCTCATGTCCAGGTCTTCTGGTAACAGTCTCCTGTGATCTCTGTTTGGATTTTTTTTGAATCATATAAATCTGCTGGAAAAAACCCAACCCACATGTTTCATAGCATTTGCTGACTAAACAAGGAAAGGATTTACAGACAGCCAAGTCAGGTCAGCACAAATCACCTACTGTTCCAAGGTTTTCCAGCCAAGGTTCTTACAGTTAGGAAGTTAAAAGCACATGTAATTAGCATATATTTTGAAAGATGATGGAAAGTTCTAAATGGTTTTGATAGCCTGCTCAGAAATACAAGCACAAACAAGGTACTCTGATCTCAGCTGCCCTGTCCTGGGTTTTGAACAAACCACAAAACTGAAAGTGAAGAACCAATAGCCCCCTGAGAGAAAATCTGGTGAGAAGGGAAGGAGAAAAGAGCACTTTGGCTCTGTCTTCCTACTATGACAGCTTGTTAGGTCTGCACTCATACTTCTGGTAATAGAAGGAAGGTTGAAGACATTTTCTTCCACTATTTGTACCATACCTCATTACTGCAAATACAAGTAGAGTGAAACAAATTGTAAATGTGCATGATTAATAACTTAAGTGGACGGGGTCTTTTTTAATTGTTTCTTTCATTTTACGACCAAATACACAGAAGTCACAAGGTGTGCTAGTTTTGAGGGGAAGGGCACTTGGGGATGGTTAATATATTATTTAAAGAAAACGTTATCATCTTCCCATGCTGATGCTTCTCGTCACTTCTCTTCAAGCTGACACTTCCATGTTGGAAGTACATGGAAGATTCTTTCAAGTATCAGCACTGACTAAGACTAACAGCCAAATAAAGCTAACTGAATACCAACCAATCAAAAAGAAAACTTGACTTCCAGTCAGATTTAGATTGCATGTTTTCTTTCATTTCATCTACTGTCCAATTTTCTTTTGCTTTTTGTCCCACCAAAGTATTTTTCGGGTTTCAGTCTGTCTGCAAGTGATAAAGAACATTTTCCTTATTTCAGCACTGCTGAATGCTTTCCTAGTAGCCAAATTCAACATGCTATAGGTAGATTGATTTTCTGTGTTTTGATGCTTACATCAAACAGGAAAATCTAGACAACAGTCTCTCTGTTTTAAATGCTGAGCCCCTTTAGCACTGTCTAGTTAAGGAAAATCCTAGCCTGAGCATGAGCACAGATGTCCAGAAAATAAATACAGAGGAACAAAAAAAGAGGGCTGTTTGTTCATTAGTTTATCTTAGAGACAAAATAGAAGGCTGGCTAGAAAAAGTCTGAGTAGCCCAAACTCAAACTAGCAACAGCACACATGATCTAAGTAAGGTTCCTAATTTTTACTAGTAAAAAACATGCTATTAAGACATAACTACAATAATTAAACTAATACTAGAAATAGAAAAACAATCAACCTTATAGACTAGCAATGCATTTTGAGAAGAAGAGGAAGTGCTTTATGCAACTCAGTTTATCACCAACTTTTAATTCATGCTATTCATCTCAATACTGATCAAATTACTAGGGAAACAGACATCTCTACAACCCTAATATCATGTGAAGGAGAAGGAACAAAGATGTTAAAACCCTTGACCAAAGAAAATGTAAGAATGCTGGCCAAATAGGAATTCCCAGACACTTTACAGACCACAGGATGTGTAAAGACTTAGCTGCACCATTGACTAACCTTTCCAAAGCTTGTTCAGTGAGCCATAACAGTCATACACTCAACTACATCCCATCATTCAAGTTCAAAAACTGTCATACTTCAAATATTACTGATCTTTTAACTCTATATTGCAACTGAAGTTTATGTCACCATGGACACCTACATAATATTCTCCTGTTAGGCTGAAAATTGCTCCGTTGTTTTAAGTCAAGATGTAGTCCCACAGCAGCCTGAGCCAACATGTGCCATGGCTGCCAGGGCTTTGTTTTTCCACTTGGTCCCTAAACACGCAGAATTAGTTGCACCAATGAAAGGGAGAAGGTAAAACTGTGACAGTGACAGTCCTAATCACATATCCTCTTAGCCTGCCAAGGCACAACACTCTGGACTGTTGCATAAGCTTTTTAAGCCTCCCAAAGTACAAGGTCGGGAACCATTGCTTCTTTCTCAATTGGATTTGGAAGGCAAGTGGGTTTTGTAAGGAATGCCTGACAACAGCAGAAAGAAAAAACTGTTTGTCTGGAGCACTTCAAAAGATGCAGATACTTCCACATTCTCTTCATACAGTAATTTCAACAACAGCAGTGCTGACTTGTATACATTTCCCATCCTGCATTCCTGTTACTAAGTCAGCCCAATTGCCTGCCAAGACTGATGGTAAATTAGAGTGAAAAGTGAAAGTCCAACTGAAAGCCAAGAGTTTCCATGCCATCTTGAGTTATTTTTCCAGACACATCTATGCAGTGATGTAGTAGTTCACCATACTGACACAGGAACAAGTAAAATACAGGCCAGTGAGGTGAGGAGAAAGAAAGTAAGTTCCTTGCCTTGTATGGCAAAATATAGCATTTTAGCCAAACAATCAGTCATAGCCTAAGACTACAGATGTAGAATCTTTTCTCTTCTACTTGCTTCAAGACCTAAGCAAATACACTTAATGTGAGGCCATAATTTGACAGGGAACAGAGGAAGAAATTAATCTGTAAAATTCTTGTGGTTTTGTTTTGATCTCTAACTGCTATACTTCAGCCTTACTGAAGGGGGAGGCAGACCGTTTTAATAATAGGGTTGTGATGGCTTTAGGAAGGAGAATAGTTTACCAACCTGACAGATTTTTGTGATGAGGCAAGCTCAGAGGAAGAGCACAAAGCAGGCATTGTTGTTTATCTGTGTTTTAACAAGGTTTTTAACCTTGCACATCAGCTCCCATAACAGCTCCCATAACATTCCCACAGGCAATCTCATGTTAGATAAGTGGACAGTCAGGCAAACTGAAAAATCCTCAAATGCTGGATTCACAGAATTGCCATTAGTAGCACAAAGTCCACCTGGAGGGCAGTCACTATCTGTCAACCCTAGGATTTGGGCATTGGCCCCCACCGGGGCCCATACTGTTTAATGTCTCCACTAATCACCTGGGGGATGAGGCAGTGCCCCTCCAGCAAGTCTGCACAATACACAAGTGGGAGGGGTGGTTGGTACAGTAGGTGGGTCTGCTGACACTCAAAGGCCCCTTGACAGCCTGGAGAAATTACCCACCAGTGATCTTATGAAGTTCAATGAGTGCAAGAGGAATGTCCTGCACCTTGGAAGGAATAGCTACATATATCAGGACAGACTGGAGGCTGACCATCTTATCAGAGGTGACTCTAAATGCCTGGGTGGACCCTGACTCAACAATCAGGGGGCAACATGCCCTTGTAGCAAAGGCAACCAACAGCATGTGGAGCTGCACATGCAGAACCCTACCTGAAGACAGAGGAAGCTTATTTCTCACCCTGGGTTCAACAATGGCTCCAGTTAGGGGTTACCCAGTGCAGAGAAAGATATGGACATGTTCAAATCCACATGAATTCCAATTCACAGGGACAAAAATAGAATCTTCTCTCCCTTCTCCCTTCTCCTTCCTCAACAGCAACAACAACAACCAACCAAACAAACAAACAAAAAAACCCAAAGAACAAAAAAAAAAAAAAAAAAAGAAAAAAAAAAAAAAACCACAGACACACACACAAGAAACCCAAACAAACAAAAAAAACCAAAACCAAACCAAACCAAAACAAAACAAAAACAAACAAACCAAAAAAACCACTACCAAAACCCACAAAAAAACACCAGAGTAAACCAAAACAAATGTAAAAAGCTTTGGGTTTACCTGAATGGGTTGCTTGGAAGTTCCTGACAGGCAACTAGTTTTAGAGCTGGGCATATACAATTTCCCACTTTTGTTATAAATTGCGAAGCACCTGCTCTGTCTGCAGTCTACGCTCCATCTGTGTTATCCCCGAGATCCCCACAGGCCAAACCTACAAACAGTTTTGCTGCTTTCCAGGCATACTTAGCACCAAGAAACCAGAGGTGGGAGCATACTAAAGCAAGAGAGGATCTTCAAAAGGTAAGTCCATACATGCACACACAATTTTTAGAAGTCTGGTAACATTTCCAAGAGTAAATAAACATCTCTGGAAGACCACATGAGTAGAAGCAGCATGTATCTGAAACAATCAAACTTTTCAGCTGCAGGAGTATCAGGTCCTTGTTTCATGGCCTTGTGGCACGAGCACACTCCAAAGAAAAGGACTGAGAGTCTGAAGAAAAAAATCTGGCTCAGGACATAACTGGGCAAATAAATCTTCCACAGATGCTCAGGATTAATTGTAAAAATCCTCACAGTCACACCAAATCACACCTCATCCTGCTCACACATTGGCTTAGCTCATAATGAAGAAGTGAGTTATCTATCATATGGACTTGATATAAGAAATAAGACATTTTTTCCTCATTTCCTGACCTCAAGAGCAGAAATGCATGCTGAAAACTCTGGTATAGAACAACCGTTATAATGCAGTAAATTCCCTCATAACTCATGTCTTTCAGCACTTATGCCTGTCACTGCAATTAGCATTTCATCTGTGAGGCTGCCAATAAATAACAAGTCTCATATTAGTCCATTTCCTCATGTCATTTTTAATGAATGATGAATGACATTTCATCCATGTGTTGTAAAATACTGGCAAGAAATCTATTTATCTTACACAGCAGAGCCTCTTCATCTGCTGTTTGCAAAACATTGACTAGACAGTTGAAAAGTATTGCATCTCTATCCACTAACTGAAGTACATGCGACAGTTCAAGTATCAATGAATAATAACTGTAGTCCTTAAAAATACTGAAAGGCATTAGAAAAAGCAGAAGACCTTCTCTGCTGTACTTTCAGCTATGAAAAAAAATCCCTTTCATGTTTATCATAGTACACTCAATAAATTCCTTCAGCTTTTCACCCACACATTACAATCATGTGATAGACAAGGAAGAATTCTATGTGTGGCATCTTCTCCTGTGACTTCATAAAGTTTGGAATTATGAAGAACCTTCCTGCCTTAATTTCAAAAGTTTAATTCTATTAAGTAATTTTTAATTTCTCACACCAGACACTGTTGACTTACACATGGAAAATATTTACTTTTTGCTTCTGATAAACCTATCATGTATAATTGGCATTAATTAGGTATGTCATGGTGCAGGGCAAAGATTATAAACTATTGATAGTACACAAGAAATTACTCCTGAATGAAATAGAAATGAAAAAATTCCTTATGTCACTTCACCATTTATCTGTTTTGTACGTTTCCAGCACTTCCTGATCAGAGACCATATAGCAAAATATGTACTTCACCAAATTAAAACACACATTAATTTTTAAATAAGACAGAAAGTGTGACAGTAAATCAGATACCCACCTTGTCAACCAGTGTCCAAAGTCTGGCCGATGAGCCCACTGAACACCTGTCTGATTCAAGGATCGAAGCAGCCGACAGCAAATAAGGATGATCCATGGAGTTGCTAAGCTTATCCACTTATTTGATTCTTTTATGAATTCAGATGAAGAGGTAGCCTTGCCCAGTTTTGAATTACTTGCTGCTGGAATGTCTATACTCTTGCACTCAGAGGATTCCCCGATACTATCAAAATTTCGTTTCACATTGGTGCATTGTTGAGGGTCACATTCTTTCAGAAGAAAATTATTTCTACAAAGTTCCTGACACAGCACCAAACAAAGTGTATTGATAAGAAAATACCAGGTTTGATGTTCCTCTTCTATAAAACTGCTTGCCCCCAAACTCAAAACATGGCCAATAGTCCCAGCGAGAATCAGGACATCTATTTCTGACCAGCTATAACTGGAAGCAACAGGATTCTGGAAAAAAAAAAAAGAAAGAAAAAAGCAGTGATGAAAAAGTATGTAAAACTTGCACTTGTAAGTATTCACAGCAATGAAAACAAAATAAATAGCAGGATAACTTATTTCTATCTTTGGGATTCAAAATTTCAGTGAAGCATACTCAGCACTACAACGTAGTAATGATTTTTAAAACTGCATTCTGTTTAAGGAATAAAACTTCCCTATGAATAATCATCACAACTTTACAGATTAAGATTCCCTACCACCCTGTAAGAGAAGGTTCAAAAGAAGTTCATGCCCTGTTGCATATTTGTAGAAGTAAAAATAGAAATCCGACAGAAATCTTGAGATATAGATAAAAGGTAATTCTCTAGTAGTTGAAATCTGTGATATCTTCAACTCAATGCAGTGACAGTCTTCACTACTCAAGCTAACAAAGTTACTGCTTGATGGCACCTCATGACCTTGCTTAGCTTGAAATGCATCTTTCATCATAAAATCTACTTTAAACCTTTAGCCATCTATTATTTACTTTACAAACTGTGCTTATCTAAAACCACAATATTTTTTGTCTAATGCCTTCTTAGCTCAATTTCCTGTTCTCAGCAGCTAATTGGAACTGCCTTACCATTACTACCTTCAATGGTAGGGCTAAAGAGAAAGCATAAGGGCATGAGGAAGTTCAGAGTACCCAGTTTATTGCTGCCATCAAGTGAAGAACCATTTCAGCACATAGAGAAAACCATAAAAAGACCACAGAGAGACACAACCGTGGTAAGTATGCACTAAGGAAGATCACAAAGATGACCAAAACTCTTCAGCCATTAACTCACAGGCAGTAAGAAATCACAGGCACAGCTCTAAAGAGCATCAGTCTGGACTCTGTAACAGATAAGGGAGAAGTGACAGTACATGGGCATTACAGATATCTGAGAGCGCCTGTGGATCTGTACCACCTCATTAAAGAGAGCTTCAAGAATGTCAAGCGTGGGGAAGAGGGGGTGGTGAGCAACATGCTGGAAGCAGGGGCAAAGTAAGAGGGGAAAGGAGAAAGGATCCAGTTACATACAAGCCGGAGCCAGTGCACATCTCAGACTGAGCCCTGTGCCTGGTCACTGCGGTCTATCCATCTGTCTTACTAAATCCTCTCCTATACTCTGTTCAACCCCACTCCCTGTCCCACCTGTGGGTGTTTCAAGGTGCCACTGCAAGTAGCTGGGGACAAGCCTGTATGTCAAAAACTTGAGACCAGAGCAAGTAAAAGCAAGAACCAGAGGACACTGGAACCACCAGGAGCTTCCTAACAATGCCTTAATGAATAGGTTAACATACATGCTTGTGAAGAATTTTGGGAAAGACACTGTCAATATACACTGTCACACATTACTATTTTATTTTATCTAATTTTGCACTATTACAGAATATTATACAGAATCTCTTAAAATGTATTTAAAGCACCTAGTGAAACAAAAATTAAAAAGCCAGACTGAAATTACTGCATGCCATTTTTACTTCAGAACAAAGATCTCTGAAACTACTTTCACATTCATTTCTTTAACTGCGTATTTAAACTACATCATCCTCCTACATCTGACCTATGAACAATTTTTTTTTAAAATCTTGAATATTCACAGGGATAAATTTCACAGAGAAACGACTAAATTAAAAGATGCACAGTGTACTACTATTCCTGCACAGTTTAAGTCATGTTAATAGAAAATCAAACCCAACTGACCTTTGAGCCAATAGTAAGTTAACAGGTACAAACAATACAAGTATCTCTGAGCATCTTAAATGCAAGTATCACTTGTGTTTATGACTTACTGACAGCAGCATATGTATTTTTGTTCAATAAGCAAGACAATGTAACACCGAGAGGACAACAAACACATGATGCAAGAAGATAGTTAACATTATTAGGAGTTTTGCTTTAGGAGAAAAAAACATTTGCAAAATCGAAATTTAATGAGATGTATGTGAAAGAATGCAGGAGCTATAACTACAATTATGACCTATTCACATCTTCTTCATTTCTTGTGTTGTTAAAGAATACATTACATCAAACTCGTTTAACTTAAAAAAAAAACCAACACAAACAAACATACAAACAAAATCCCACACAACCAGAAAAGTCCTCATGAGGTTACATACAACAATAATGGAGAGAAAAATACCAATAATCAGAAAAAATGCCCAGGTTCAATCTAAATTTACTAGCATTTGAAATTTCTTTGGTGTTCTAAAGACCACTCAGGTTTGTTTAGTACTCTATTCTGAAAAGCAAATACCATAAGCTGGTATTTGGAACAAAAGGACAAGGTAGTCTCTGCAAAGACCAAAGAGCATGAAATTCACAAAGCTAAGACAAGAACAGCACACGACGAATCTTCAGCAAGCTTAAATTCCAATAATTCTATCATGCTGACCTTAAAGATCTTGGCTAACTAAACAAACAAGCATGTAAGCACCATCAGCTTGCAGAGACAAAGGAATCTGAGATCCTAAATAAATGAGAATGAAAAAGTCCATGATATAATTTGTCTTCTTTGTAAGACATAACATAAAATCTATAGAAGGATTGGTCTCTTGTATCTGGTTTCTGTCAGCAACCGATATGAAAACTGAAGAAGTGATGCATTATCAATGGGGAACACACAAAAACCTCATTAAAATGATGGTATTAATGTGAAATGTCCCAGGATCAGACATCTGTATTTCTTGCCTGCTTGTCTCTCCTTACTTCAGTGAAAAGAGAAAAAAACTACTCCTACATTTACATCAAAGGATTAAAATCCAATGACATTTACTGATAAACCACATCTCAGATCAGAGGTAAATCACTATGCAAAATTAAAAATTGTGATGCAAATCATAATCTCCCGAGCCTTGATAATCTTAAGAAATTCTAGAAATACCTTCATCAAGGTCTTCTATATTTACTTCTAATTCCTTATATATTAACTGTGCCTTATTACGAATGTCATGAGTATGGTGTCATATACAGTCTGACCTTCGATTATTTAGATTGTACCTATTATTTAGATTTGGTTTAAATGCATTGAAATATAGGTCTAACTCTGATATTCACAGCTCTATTTTTCCAGCTGCTGAACATTTCCAGCCCTCAGGAACTCAGCAGACCATCCAGACACTAAAAAACCTGTATTACTCTCAGTTGTTTGGTATTTTGGCAAAAAAACTTAAAACAGAAGCTTTTGTTTAGAAATCTTTAAATGCCAGGCTTCAAACAATGTAAACATATCATCCCCCAAGCCAAGGCAACTTTAACAACTGATGTATCAGCACTAATATTTAAGCAACACGGAAACTGACCTCTCTGTCCCACTTTTTGAACATACCTTGCTAGTTTGCAGAAGTGTCAGTACATAAATGACAGAGTACATGCACCTTTGATCATTAAATTTTGAAACTTCTTCACATTGAAATAAAGCCTCCTGCACTCTAACTCTTATTCCAGATACCTTTTTTTTTTTTGTGATTAACAATCTACAGCTAATCCTGAGAAATTCTGCAACGACTTTTCAGAAGAGAAACATTTATTTTTCATGCTCAGCATCACTCGCAATTTAAACACATCATTATGTTCCCTTGTGATACTTGAGCTCCCTGAATCCATGATTCTCTATGATGGTAACTTTTCCTGTTCTCTATGATGGTAACTTTTCCTGACAAAGTACTACAGACCACACTTGCTCCTACATTTTCACAGCAGTTTGGGATAATTTTTGAACACTATCTGGTAAAGACATCACCCAATCAGCTTTTTTCTCCCCAGGTCAGAAAATGACAAAAATATTTTAGGTGCAATTGCATAAACATGTAACATTGTTCAATTCATCAAGAATATCAAAAAGGGAGGAAAATGAAAAGTATTGTTAAATGAACAGGTGCTTTAAAATAAACTGAAAGAAGGACATTTTATATATGCGATAAAAACCCACTATAATTTTGCATAATGAAAATTCTCAAGACCTCTACTTGACAAGCCTTAACTTCTGCATTCTAGTTGCAAAAAAATGGTTAGTTTTCATTTCTAACAGAAACAGGGAAAAAACCCCCCACAATTAGTAGTAGTAAATACCATGCTTATATCAACTACCAAGCAATTACAGTGAAACTATGAACAAGAAGTTAAAATTTCAAACAATTTTCTGGAATTCATAAAGGGCTGCAGAACTATTTAAAACCTGAAGTATCACTAAAAGAAGGGTCTGGTTCTGCTAGAAACACAGCAATCAAAATCTATAAATAATCATCAGGAAGCAGATGCTAAAACTGCCTGCACTGGTCTTCAGAAAATTCATGAACTTGGTAATCAGTTTCTATATTCAGCCACAGTGGGGAAAAAAAAGCATTACAAATGAGAAGCACTTCAGAGAAATCTTTAGAAGAGAACGGAAACAATTTGAAGGAAAAAAGCTCTGAAGCCATTAACAGGAGAGCTTATCTTAATTACTTTTAGAATACCTACATTTTATCGTATAGTTTGAGCTTAGAAAAGGCTTTTTAGCTGGATTTTTAGCCAGAAAGGCCAATATTCAGGATTCTATTCCCACCATGAGAAGATGAGGGCTTCAGAATTCTTTCAGAAGCAGACTCCACAGGTACATTCACAATATGGAGATGCACAGGTCACAAAACACTTGGATTCAGAGATATTTTAGCATAAGCGATACAACTCACACAGAAGGCCCCTCAAGATCAACACACAGCATATGAAAACCCATTTCTCCCCTGAAACCTAGGCATTCTACTGTAAAAGGGATGAAAGATGGAGATGAACGTTTGGAATACATCTTCATTACAAGTAGCACCAGATTTATACACTGCTCCTTCCACTTTCTCCAAGCTCTGTATTTGTCTAAGCAGACCCAAAAAAACCCCACCACACCATTCTACAACAGCCTTGAGACTGGTAAAAATGTTATTCAGAACCAAGTCACTGCTTTTACACATAACTGGAATGAAGCTATATACTAACTAAACCCAAGAAATATTTCCAGCTTTGTTTGGAACTTGAACAGACACAGCAAAGCCTCCCTGACCGATGCGGCCAGGAATTCAGTCACCTATGGGATAGGAGTGAAGACTGGATGACAAAAATGTATTTCTACTGGTCTGAATACAAAGTCATGTCTGCCCAACCAGAATTACTATTGCCTAAACTTCATAAGATATACTTAAGCTTCCCCATTTTCAGATATATCTCAGGTAGGAATACGATCGCAGACCAGCCGGGGATGGAGAATCCAGAATTTTTTATTTCTATCTTCCCCAGCCCTGGAAAAACAAACCTACAAACAAACCTGGAAAACATCGCTGAAAATCTCATTTATATATTATCAACTTGAAGCAGATGATCTGAGGGTAGTGAGACACTAGAACAGGTTGCTCAGAGAAGCTGTGGACACCCTGTCAGGGTCAGGCTAGACAGAGTTCTGAGCACTTCGTCCAGTGGAAGGTGTCCCTGCCCATGGAAGGGATTTGGAACCGGATGGTCTTTCGTATCCTTCCAACCCAGACCATTCTATCATGCGACAGAATCTATAGATAGAATTCTATCTATGATTCTTTGAGACTATCCACCTGGAGAAGAAATGTATCATCTACTGCAATTGCTCTCCATGCTACTGAAGTGGCATGCACGTAAATTTTATGCAGGTCCACAAAATTCGTTGTATTTAGATTTCTACTGTTTACTGAAATTAGAAAAACTAGTAACAAGATGAAAAACAAGTTTATCTATCTTTCGTAGTTGTGTTTGTCATTGCACACCAAGTACATGTAAGATTTCTACACTGAAGCATTAATAATTATTTCAAGATTATATTTTTCTTCTTTTTCTAAAAAAAAAAAACACCTAGTCAGAAATTATGGAAACAAAATTATAATCTGGCATAGTTTAGCAACCCTACTTACAAGAATTTAGATTTAAATCTACACTCAGGAATTACAGCACATATCGGCACAGACTGCAAAATAAATCTTTACTTAGGAATTCTGAATTTTCTGAATTGTAAGAAATATAGCTGTTACAAAATGTTTCTTCAAGTTGGAAAGTTTGCTTTTTTTCTTGATAGAGCATGTTGTCATATCATAAAAGCAATGTACTTGCTGTATTTTGTCAGACACTAAAAAAAGGTACTAAACCCCCAAGCTTGATTCTACGAAACAGATTGATGAAGGACTGTACTGCACAGAGGCTGCACCATCAAATGAAGTACTACGAGCAGTGAAGCTATTGAGCATCAGAGACCTTTGAAAAATATGACTAACAAGCAGTAGAAAAAACAGCTAGAAGCTGATTTTATGGTCTGACTGACAGCTCTTAGCACACTAAGTTTCACAGTGGAAGAAAAGGCATTGCAAATTCTCTTTTCTTGGAATTACCTGTATTCTACTGAACACAAACAATAAAACTCACGTAACATACAGAAGGTAACTCCTCACAATGAGAACACTTCGAGAGCTCCAAAGATTTTAACAAACTCTAGTTCTTGAGGACTTCTTAGATCTTCATCAGGTCAGTATCACGCCACAGGGACAACAACACATTTCAATTACAATTTTAAATAATAATACATATTCATATTGCATTACAAATAAGAATTTCTTTAAGTACACACAGAGAAAACACAATTTTAACTGACAATATTATGAAAGATAGAAGACAGTATATGAAAGATAAAACATTTTGAAACACAATTAATGCACGCTCTCACCTTCGGTGGAAGTCTGTAATTCTCTAAGATCTTTGCAACAGCAGATAAAATACCACACATGAGTGCTGAAATCAGCATCATCACTCCAACTGCTGTTAACCAGGACATACTGCAGAAATAGCACAAACTTTCTGCTGATGTGCATACAATGACATGAACAGCACACAGCATCAGACACATCAAGTAAAACAGCAGAGAAAACAGTGGAGGGGAGAGGGGCACTTCAAATTGTGCCTGCTTGCTCAAGGCTTTTGGAACACTGAGCAAAAGCAGTATCAGAACCTAGAAAAAAAAGGAGAATTATTACTTTGAAAATTGGGGTTAGCTAAAGCATACAGTAAGAATTCACATAAAAACCATGCTGTTGTCATCCATGTCACTATGCTAATATGTATACTTTATAAAAAGCTGTGAAGAATTATGTTGGATTTCTTTTCCCACAGTAAGATATTACCATATAAATGGGAGAACTCAATACTGTCTTTTCATTTATTAAGGGCTTAAACATGTAAGTTCCCAAGTTTAATAAATCATCATTTGCCTCCTCACTTGTGGCAACCAATGATATGTATGACCTTCATTCCCTGTAAAAGATCTTGAACTCCCAGTATCAAAACAGTTCCTAAGCAAACAAATTTGACCCATTGTTTGTCACCTGTAAATGCCTGAAGTTAATACACTCTGTCAAAGGCAATTTATTTCCTGTATGAGAAATACATATGTATGAGATCCTGCTGAGCTAAATAGCTTCCCAAACGAGGGGAAGTTCTCATACCATCACACAAGTGTATGCTGAATTTCTAGTCTATGAATTCTCCCAGTACTTCTTGTATCTCTCCTGATCTTAGTTGAATTTATTGGTTTTACTTTCACTTTGCTCTGACCTGCACACAGATCAAGCAGAATTCCAAATTTTCTCTTACATAACTGTGGCAGTAGAGATGAACAACACAAAGAAACTTGCTGCAACTCATATACAAACCTTTACCAAAAAGTGGGAAATTTCAGCCACACGCTAAAATGTTTGCAAGCTGCAGAGATGGAGCTAGGACTAGACTGACCTCAACCAGCTGGTGCTAGAGCAAGATTAAAACACAAACAACTATATCAGACCACTGTAAACACGTAATTTTTCACTGTCACTGTCACTTGTGAAGACCTATGCCTAAAATTTTTCCACACTACAGTGAGACATAGTGAAGTAGACCAAAAAAAAGCCTTGCAATAGTCTGCTGTATCTTCATATTCTACTGCATATTTCATTTAGTTATGAAAATATGCAGTTCTGAGTATCACACTGGCTTAAGTCTTATATTTCAGCCCATCACTTAAAACCAAAACAGCACTCATGGCAGGAAAATGCTTAAACTGTAGGTATCTACCAAACTAAATTTAGGTCTTTTGAACAAATGCACTGTTATCAGTTCATGTCTCAGAAGTATTCTCCTCATCTGAAGTACAGGATAAATGGCATTTATAGCATAGCGTAGTTTGAAGAGACATCTGAGTTTCTCTAAGGAGGAAAATCGATATCAAGACAAAACCATTTTGGAGAGCAAGGCAGTTTCTTTAGCATTGCACTGGAGAAAATAAGTAACTCCAGCCATTTTGCTGGAGTCTTATAGCTATGCTGAGCATACACTTCTCAACAAAAATTTCTGTGATTAGTAGCTGCATATTTCTTTGATGAAGACTGATTGTGTATAACACCTAAGATTTGTTTTCGAGAAATAATAACCATCTACAACTGCAGTCCAAAAAAAAATCTAAAGAAATAACTGTCAACAACTTGAATGGACAGGTTCTGAAAATAAAGGAACAAAGAAAGATATGCACCTTCAGCTTTGCACTGAACTTTGTCCACCTCCAGATCTTCCATCTGTAGAGCAGGAACAGAACCTACCATCCCATCTACCCAAGGGCACCGTGGAACTCATTCCTGTGAAGTCATCAGCAGAGTGACTAACCCCACTGAGCAGTCTACCAGAAAGCCATCTCAGAAGCACTCTGTATGCAGAGAGCAGTGCATGGGAGACAAGGCACAGAGCCCTGCCAGGACAAAGGAGACCCAGTATTTGAATTTTCCCCAAAACATCACTTGGAGAGATCCACTTCAAATTAAAGATATGGTATATCTTATCCTTGTAACTACAGGAGATATGAAGAGGTAACCCTACACCAAGTATTTATTTCAGGGCTCTAAACCTATCAGTACAAGGAAAAATTCCTGGAACTGCGATAATTTTCCATATAAGGTATTGCCTGTTCGGAGCAGCTATACTCAATATTAGATAAAGAGGAACAGCTAGGAATTTACTTGCCAGACTCTTTTTCTTTTTCGTAATGCAGTAAAGTCACACAAAAATAGGAGGCTAACTAATATGGGAGTAATTAAAGTTGTAGCACATCTGCATGTCTACTGTAACTAGATACACTAAAATGTAAGTAATTCATATCAAAAGCACTCTTGAATCATTTTAAAGGCCAGATTTTACTTTAAAAAGAGTATTAATCAGGCAAGCAGAATGTCAGCCAACCCTAAGAACCCATATTCAGTAATTTTAGAGACTAGTAAGCGTATACATTACATATCCAACACCAAGATACTTTACTTTTGTGCACTTAACTTTTACACAGAAAAGATTTTCATACCTCCATGATGATCACAGTCCCCACCATCATTGAATACATGTCATATTGTGCCACTTGTTTGCTTAATGAAGAACTCAAAGTCTTGAGGGCCTCTAAGTATTGCTTCAGGACCTTCTTGCCAAGATTTAAGAGTATTTCTGAATTATTCCCCTCTAAATACAGTTTGATCCAATTACCATGGGATTTTTCTGCTATCTTAAAATGTTCATATCCAGGATCTGGAGAGAAAGAGAGAAAAGAAAAGAAGTCAGAGAGTCCATGAACAAAGATTACTTGGAGATTATCGTATTTTTATATTTGCTTGTATAATCTATAAAAACATATAATGGTATGGCAGTTGAAAAGTTCTTCACGGGAACAAAATTACACTATCTTTCTGCAGCAATACCAGTTATTTGGACTAAAAGCAATTAATTCTAACCTAATAAACTGTCAAGACCTCTGACAATTGACAAACTTATTAGAATAACCATTCATTTTTACAATATGTTTCCCAGACAAACAATTTAAATGCTTCAGATACTGCAGGAGGAAGAAAGCAATGCTGTCCACCGAAACACATCGTATAAGCTAAATAGGAATTTATCAAATAGCTGATGTCTACGGAAAACACCAAAGGACAACACACATGCCACATCAGCTGGTAGTACAGGTTGCATGAGTGGATGGTGAAGGTGGACTGAGAATTAAAAGAAAGGCAGAGCTCAGAGGGTTTTAACCAGCAGTGTAAAGTCTATCTAGCTGGGGGCCTGTTAGTAGCAGCGTCCCCTAAGGATCGACACTGGGACCAAAGAAGTTTAACTTATTCACCAAAGTCTTGGATGAAGGCACAGAGGCCTCCCGTAAGCAAGTTCCCTAATGACACAAAGCTGAGGGGATGGCCAACACCCCAGAGGGCGGTGCAGCCCTTCAGAAGGACCATGCCAAGCTGGAGGGACGGGAAAAGAAACATCTGAAATTCAACATAGGCAAGTGCAGGGCAATCCTCCTGCACCTGGGGAGGAACAACCCCAGGCACTAGCACAGGCTGGGGGTGACCTGCTGGGAAGCAGCTCTATGCAGAAGCACCTGGGGGACCTGGTGGACAACAAGCTGTCCATTAACCAGCAGTGTGCCCTGGGGGCCAAGAAGGCCAGCAGGATCCTGGAGTGCATTAGAGAGAGCATTGCCAGCAGTTGAGAGAGGTGATCCTGTCCCTCTGCTCAGCCCTGGTGAGGCACATCTGGAGTGCTGTGTCCAGTTCTGGGCTCCTCAGGACAAAAGAGACATGGAGCTCCTGGAGCAGGTCAAGTGGAGGGCAACAAAGATGATGAGGGGACTGAAGCATCTCTTCTATGAGGAAACATTGAGGGTGCTGGGCCTGTTCATCTTTAAGAAGAGATGGCTGAGAGGTGGACTTCATCAATGTTTGTAAGTATCTGAAAGGAGGGTGTCAAGAGGATGGAGCCAGGCTCTTCTCCATAGTGCCCAGCAACAGGCAGGAGTCTGCCTGTTGATAAGAGGCAGCACAGAAACACAAGAAGTTCTACCTAAACATGAGGAAGAACTTTTTTACTCTGTGGGCGGCTGAGCACTGGAGCAGGTTGCATGGAAAGGTCGCAGAGCCCTTTTTTTGAGATATGCAAAATTTTTCTGGCCACATTCCTGAGTAACATGCTGATGGGGATTCTGCTTCAGCAGGGCTGTTGGACTAGACAACCTGCAGTGATCCAGTCCTATTTTACCTAATTTGTGATTCTGCTTTTCAAATACTGATCATCGACTACAGTATGCATTCACAATACAAATTCAGTTGATAACACATGGAAAGCAAAAGCATAATTTTCAGGAACTCACAGCTCACTGGAACTTATGTTATGCATGAATATTCACATTTATCTGCATTTTTTCTGAAAAATAGATGTTTAATTCCACTTCACACTAATAGTACTTGCTATTTCCCCACAATTTGTTTTGAAAGGGAATGATAACTTAAGTACAAAAAGTCAATTTGGAAATTTTATATAACGTGCAGTTCTTCCCTTTTTAGCTTAAAGTATGGTGAAACATTTGCGGTACAGTTTCAGACAAGAAAGGTTAAAACAATGAGTGAAATAATTTTGGTGTCACAAAGACTTAAGCTGCGGTTCTTTTTCACTCCTTGTAGATGAACAGCGTATTCTACTAGGAAAAAAAAACATTTTATTTTTTTTAAGCCTTTTCAGCAAAAGTGCATTATTAAATCTAGAAATATTTTAAATTTTATTTCAAGTGAGTGAAGCTGAATGAAGTATTTCTATTCTCAATTCGTATAGTCATGAAAGAATTGTGCTTACTATTTTCAAGTCTCTTCCCATACAAGACATTTGATCATCTACTGTGGGCTGAATTCAAGGTGAGAATTTTAAAAGGCAGCGTTTAACTCAAAATATCCAATCTGTTTTCCCAAGACTTCTAGCAGACTCCAAGGTATGCTGACCCTGCTATGCAGGGGACGTGCAGGAATCTGCCAGGAAGCACAATCCAGCCAGCGGCAAACACCTGTATATCAAGATAGCTGCCAGTGCACACGGAGGATTTTATTTCCTTCTTGTAATTCTTTAAACTTCCCTCTAAAGTTTCTTGTTCAGCATATTTGAAATAAGAGTTAAATATTCATACGTTTGAGGACATCCATAAATGATCATCTAAAATGAGCTTTAATCAAACTGAGATTTGACATGACACTTTTTCATTATACAGAAGACTGAAATGACTTCAAGCTATATTTTGAAACATAAATTCCCTCCACATCTTCTGCTCCCTTTTCATGCTTCTTGACTAGTCTCCCTCTTCAGCCCCTACAGCATTTTTATTTCATTCTCATCTATTCCTTTCCATGCTAACTGCCCATCAAAACCATGGTGTCCATGCTATGAAAGATGACTTTTAGCCAAACTCTCATGAATGAATTATTTAAAGATCTTTCAGACAGGAATAGAAGACCATGGTTGCCAAATTTCATTGGAGAACTCCACTTATACTGGTTCAGTGGCACATTTATATGCAGAAGGCATAGAATAATAAGGGTCATGGGCATTAAGTTGTTAGAGACGCATTTTGGTAACAGGCAGGTAATACTGGCAAGTCACTCCCACACAGGATACTTATAAAACAAGTCAAAATTGAAGCAAAATCCAAAGAAAGCTTGCCCAGCTGCATATTTCACAAAGCATTGGCAATGTTTTACTTGCATAGTATTACATTAGCAACTTCTGCTTCAGCCTCACTGCCATCTTATCACAACCAAATGGATAAGCTTTGCAAGCATCTGTTTGACAATAATTTCACTTAGTTCCAGTCACAGGCAGCAATCATTTTAAAAGAGTTATAAGAAAGAATGAATAATGTAAAAGTGACTTCCCCAGTTTCAACATATACAAGTCCCAGTAAAAGTCAAATTATTAATCTAATACAAGTTCAGGATCAGTCCCAAACTGAAAAGCTTGCACTCATTTTAATAACACCAGCCAACTTGCTCTCCAGCATGACTCTTCATTTCACTGTAAAATGCCTTTCAAAGAAGAGGTCCTAATTTTATCATTCAACTACATGTTCAGAAGTTCAGAACACGAGGGAAGCAATGATAGATACCTACAGTTGCCTATCTTACACTGAGGTATGAACTTGCTCAAAAACCCAAAGTGTGTTTTTAGATAATTCTTCTTTCAGCTTTTTAATTTTTGCTGGCTATTTTTATTTTCCTTTTTCAGACTTTTTCTTTAGCTCCATATATCCATATCTATCAAAAGAAAACCTCATGCCTCACATTACAATTTATTAGCATGTTTCAAAAATACATGTTTTAAATAATAAAGCCCTTAGTCAACCTTCAAGTTTCTCATGTAAAATTTAATTTACCTGATATGCTTAAGTGTGAGGATTCTTTTGAACCTCAATAAAGCAAACCCCAAGCCCCATTAAATGTTGTGCAACCTCTTTGTTTGAAAATGAGTGTTTATATGAACAAACACGGGAGGGGGAGGGGAAGTTACTGACCTGCCTTCATTCTGCTCTTTATTTTTTTTAACAGATACATTTAAAACACACTTGAAGATGAAATTTTTGTGTACTGTCAGTTTGCTCTTAACATTAGAGTAGTTGAATTCAGAGAAATCCATGGCTTCTTTATGAAACAGCTTGTTAAAATCATTCTGCCTTCCCATCTGACAGCAATTCAACTCAACCGACAGCTGACTTCATATCACTGTGCTAAGAAGGAAACCAATATTCCACCAAAAATGAATGTACATTTTATGATATAGCTTAAAATGGGTGAGTCTTTTCCTGACTCAGTCATCATCCTCATGGTCCCAACAGCTGGCGCTCTAACTCCTGTGCTGTAAATTACAGCACTGGACAGGATTTCAAGAGTCAAAAAAAATTTTTTTAAAAGCAGCAAGGTTTATACTATCATTGCAAGCATAGGCATTTTTCTTAGCATTGAAACTGAAATGTTTTGATCCACTAGTTGTTACTAGAGGAAAATCCGCACTGGAAAGCTTGAAACTGCAGCAGCAGTTTCAGTATGAGCGATGTCCAACTAAGCAAATGGGAGTGATGTCAACCTGAGTCCAACAATCTTCTGGAGTTTCTTTCACTCAAAAAAACTGGCAGAAGACTTTGTCTGTTGTCTGTGGAATTCAGAAATTATACAGCTCAAGAACTGTCAGCATAACTCTGCTGAGTGCTCAGATGCTCTACAAATACAGATTAAAAGGTTCTGAGTAGGGTGAGTTAAAGATTGCTCAGACCTGTGTCCAGTCAGGTCTTGAATGTTTACAGGTATGAAGCCTCCACAATCTCTCTTGCCAATTCATTCCAGTGTTTGACAGATCTTACCTAAAAAGGTTTCCTCCAAATTTTTTGTGAGGACAACTAATTAGACCCTGGTCCCATCTTGTTTACTGCCTCCCATCATATATTACCTACATTGATAAGACCCCTCCAAAACAGCCCTAGCACCCTCTGCCCCTCCTCATATGACAGACATTGCAATCCCTTCATCACCTTCATGACCATGCACTACACTTAACATGTTACATCCACTAAATTATGGTACTGAGAAGCCCAGCACCATACCCAAGACTTCTGATGCCCGCTCACCACAGCTGATACAAGAGGCAGGATGACCAGCCGATGACTGTCCTCCTAATGCCATCTCGGATGCTATTGCCCTTCCTTTCAGGAGGGTGCTCTGCTGCCTGATATTCAACTTGGTATCCCCAGTCACCCCATGGTGGTTCTTCCAGCTGTCTCCAGTCAGCCAAAACCCAATCTGCTATGACACACTGGGATTACTTCTTCCCAGCTGTACGATTTGGCATTTCCCCTTGCCGAACCTTAAGAAGTTCCTGTCAGCCCATTTCTCCAGGCTGTCAAAGTGCTTCTGAGTGGCAGGAGACCCACCTATTGCATCAAGCACTTCTCCCAGATTTCTATTGTGTCCTTCCCTTGCTGAGACGCCACTTTGTCCCACTGGCCAGATCATTGATGAAGATGTTGAGTAGTTCTGGCTTGAGTTAAGCCCTGTGGTTGATCACAATAGCCTTCAGGGGGACTTTGTGCTGCTGATCACATTCACGTGAACCCAGTAGGTAAGCCACTTTTCAGTCCATCTCACTGTCCAGCTATCAAGCCTGAAACACAACAGGACGGCTGAAGCACCACATGAGCACCATGGATGGTGAAAGTAAGACGTCCTTTAGTTGTCTGAAAAGCTACAAATTCCTTACAATCCAACTGTCTGCCCTAGATGCCCATAAAATATTGCCCATGTTGGTATGTGCACTAATCCTGACCCAGAAGTTCTCAACTATTTCATCATCCACTCCCAGGAACAGCTACATGCCTGTCACCACTCTCTCACATAAAGATAAGTTTTCCCTCCTCACATTCCCAACTGACAATCTTAGAATTGTAGAATTATTCAGACTGGAAGTTGCTTTTAAGATTATCTCATTCATTGCCAGCACTGTTAATGGAGACATCTTTTGCTACATCACCACTCATTATCGGTTTCCAATTAGACATTAAGCCACTGACTTTACAGACATGCAGTCAATTTCTTATTCATTACAGAGTCCAATTGTCAAACCATATCACTCTAACAACAGCAGCACAAATGTTTAGGGAGGCCTTACCAAAAGCCTTACAGAAGTCTAAGTAGATGACACATCTTTTGTCCACTGATGCACTTACTCCATCATAGAAGGACACTAAATTAGCCAGGGTCCATTTTCCCATGGCAAAGTAGTGTCAGTAATTTCCAATAACCCTTCTGTCTTCCACATGTTTTAATATGTCTTCCAGGAAGATCTGTTTTGTGATCTTAACAAGTACAGAGGTGAGGCTGACTGGTTAAGCAGTTCCCAGAATCCTTCTTTTTACCTTTTTTAAAGAGCAGGCAACCTTCTTGAACATGAATCAGATTACTGAATACAGTAACTTCTCTGCAAGGTAACCTCCTACTAGGGGAATCCTGACAGATGTGTATGTTCCTGTAGTGGCATAGGGGGATGGCATTTATCTTCACTTAAAGGCCATGCAAAACAAATGGCCATCCATGTAGGCTCTTGAGTTACATATGTAAGTCACTGAGTGACATTGTCTTTAGTACTTCTAAGTCTGAAGTATCAAATCAAACAACACTAAACACACAGAACATACTGCCAGTCTTCCCTGCCAGTCTTCCCTGCCAGTTTTAACTGAACAGACCAAAGCCTTGCACATCTAAGACACTCTAAGAAAAACAAGACCCTCTCTAAGAAGTCAACAGAAACAGGGGAAATTGACATTAGGACTCTGCAAAAAAAGCTTGATTTGCACCATGTTATTGAGACTTTCCATTACTGAAAGGAGAGAAAGTCATTGTGGGTGCTTTGCCTCCCAAACTCTTTCCAGTATGGCAGCACCTATAATAAGATTGCAGTCACAAGCAAGCACCATAAAAATTTCTCACATTTTTATCCTCAGCAATTTTGACTTTCATTTCTCAGATGAAAGCTACAAGTTGAAATTAAACTGTTCCCAGACAAAAAATAAAATGAAAATTAAGATATAAACAAGATGCTGGTAAAAACTCCAGCCTGCTTCATCAGTGTTTGCAGAAATACTGTCAGATGGAGTTTTGTGATGGCATTTTCAGCAATACAGCTGAAACCCCTCAGCAGGGCAAGTTCCTCACTTGACACAACTGGGTTAAGTGAAGAAATCTGTGCAGAAGAAAAATATCAGAAGACATGAAGCATGGGTCCTGCAATAGGGATCTTGTTGCTACAATCAGAATTTGTTCTGTTGAGATTCCTGGACAAGGTTTAATTATGATTAGAAGCTGTGTTGAAAGATAATTGATTCTTGACCTAGAACAATAATTTTGTTAAAATCTACGTTGGTATACACTTTAATTATTCCTAGCAGTACAACAGCTCTGCATTCTCATCTAGTTATTTTAATAATTCAACAGATTACAAATCAATTGACAAGCTTCAGAGTCACTTTAAGACAACATCTTCTAATGTCAATAGTAAAATATTCTCCTTCACCCTCTGACTCAATTTTTTTAACAAAATTATCATATAAATTTCATTATTTATACTGCAGTTTGTATCATACTTCCTAATGAAATACAACCTTTTGCTAGGTTTGGTTTATTTTTTCTACCTGTTTTTTATTCTTTCCTCCAAATAAACACACACACACACTCATGCATTTTTAATAAGCAGCTCTCTAGGTTCTCATTTCAAGTAAATACATAAAAATGAAATAAAAAGATAACTTACCCTAAATTATCTCCCAGCTTTACTTGAAGCATCTTTTTATTTAAACTAGGAAATTCAGTCCATTGTGTTAATTCTCCAAATAGCTCAGAGTCAGTGCCCTATATAGAACACCTCACAAAGAGCAGTTATGAAACCACTGAGATTTAACTACATTGGCAGTTTTACTTTAATCTTACTCCATCATTATTTTTGGTCTTTTGCCAACTAGGAATATTAGTAATCATTAAAAAATCATATTCGGAAGCAGTATATCAAAGTAGGTTGCAGTAAAGATTGAATTCAGTACAACTGCTCTGAATACTGCTCTCAAAAGAATAGCTAACTTGCAGTGCAATGCCATACTATTGAATTTAAAAGTCCAAATTGTTTTATAAACAATTTCCTTTTAGTATATCTGTAACATATTTTTAGCTAATTTACCTTTTTCATATGCAGGCGTATTCTCTTGCAGCAATCTGCTAAGCTGGAACCCATTCAAGTGCACAAAACGTAGCTGTTCTCTCATTGTCTTGCCTCCAACAACTGGCAATATAAGGTGCCCAACACTGTTTCTTGAAATTGGTAGGCCAAGACCTATTGCCAGTGTGCTAGCTAAATCCGTTTGCTGCACATGCTCAGGTTGTGCTGGAGGAGCTAGAATGAACAAAAAAAAGAGAAAGAAAAAGAGAGAGGAAAAGAAGTGTTTCAATAATAAGCCAATTCTATTTCTCCAGAGACAGCTGGCACCTTTTTAGATTCAAAATTGTTTCACTGGTGTTGAATCAGCTATTTTAAGTGGTCTACAGAGAGCTGACTGATCTTTCTCAGCTATCCTTTGCTGCTGTACATACAATATTTATTAAATTCTTAGCCAGTCCCACTCTTCAATGCTAATAACCACTGTAAACATAAAATAAATGTTATACAAGTAGAAGAAAACAGATGGTCCAGAACATCACCTTAGTATCAAATTGCAGCCTACATCCTAAGAGGGTTTCATAACTTTTACATTAGAAATAATAGAAAGCACTACAGTAGGTCGATTTAATATATGAACAAAGAATGAAAACCTAAAATAATGTTGACAGCATTCCAGTGGCATCTTGATATAATGACAACAGCTCAAGATTTAATTAATATCAGGTTGCTAGGAAAACAGAATTAGACATCAGGTAAAGAATGTTGAGGCTCCAAATCCATGGCTACCTGCAGGAAAACCTGCTACTAGTGATTTTTTAAAGGTCCTGTGTAAGATTCTATTAACTTACTGCAGTTACCAGGATTAGCCTTCAGTCCCACAGAAATCTACAGACATGAATGATTTTATTAACATAAGGAACCTTCTGTTTAAGATTGTTTTGCCAGCTCTTTCTTTTCATGCTGAACTAGTTAGGTAATAGTGTTTTTCTATATGCTTTTATTTCATCCTCTTTGTAACTTCAAGCATTGAGTGTTTTGACTTAAATGCAGTATGGAAAGAATTCTATATAGTCTTTATTCCTCTCAAGGCTGCTTTCAAGAGCATTAAAATATGCCTGATTTCTCATCTAGCTCTGATTAATCCCATACTTGTACAGAATGCCATCTATAATCCGTAAAGCTTCTTTGCATGAGTGCCTGTATGTCAGCAGTTTTCAGATTTTATCTTCAAAGGCAAGTTCTTAAATGGTAAAAAAAAGCCAAACTACCCAAACGCATTTAGCCAATCATGGGTGACACATCTCTGTAGAAGGCTATACAAGTAATACTCTGACAGCATACTAAATGTAAAAAGCCCACAGGATTACTATTTTGAGGTCTACCAAATTAACCACAGTACATTTTGTTTACAGTAGGATAATAAGGAGCAGTCACTAGAATCCTGATTACTGTACCAATGAAAAGTAAACTGTTGGATATTTACAAAGGCATTAGAAATCACAAATGCTATCCCAAAAGACAGGTAAATAGATACATTTCACTGAATTGTAAGAACTGCTCATTCAGGTTAAACCTCACAGAAACTAATTCCAATGAACAGGAGAGTGCATTTACAGAATCTACACTCTTGTGGCCTAGCTGTCAACACATGCTAGTGAAATTCATAAAATAAAAATTTAGCCAAGAGTTTTGATCCACTCTTGACTTTGTTTTGTTTACAGACCTGAGAAGAGGTCAAGGACTCCTAAAGCAGTGCTGGGTAACTCCTACTGCAGCTGGATAACAACTTTACAAACAACAGGAAAATCTACCTCCACCGTGCTACAAGAACTTCCAGCAAGATAAATAAAACAAGTCTCTGCACACAGGTTTTAGAAGAAAAGAAATCACATGGAAATGAACATGTGGTAGAATTAAAGGCAGAAGAGAGTATTATTTTGAGGAAAATATTCACTCCTGGTATAACTGTATTCCATTGATCCACTCAGTCAAGTTTGTTTAAGCACAACTCTACAAAGTAGACTAAAGATTCTCTACCATCCCATTTCTTTATTGCCTCTTGCCTTTAACTGTCTGGTTTTTCGTTTTTGTCGTTACCTACAAGTAGAAAATCAGCTTTAGAACCATGTGAACTCACATCAATTATATAAAATTAAGCAGCCTGTACAGTAAACAAACTTGTGGTCCATATTCTATCCTTAAGACTTAGGAATCAATAGTCATGTTATCAGTGCCATCACCTTTCACCCTTTCACAAGGGTCAGATCAATTTAATGTTAAAAAATAATCCCATTTCCAGTCTCTAGTCTCCCAAGGGCTTTCTTCCTCCTTCTCGTGGACTCGTGTGAGAAATTTTCATTCTTCTATCCTAGCTGTCTGAGAGAGAAGAATAGAGACCAAGGAAATATTCTGGCCATGAAAGACACAGTTTTAACCCACTTCAAACAGGATTTTGGATCTACACCTATTCATTTACCATTAGCCCAATATTCTGACAACAGATCTCATTAGCACTCAACATTTGGATAGGACAGTGCTGTAAAAGATTATCATCTCAGAAATATACAATTCTCTCACTGGTTACAAAGCGTCATTCACTATTCTCGGTTTCACCGAGATACAGATGCTAACTTTAGCTGAAACCAGAGTTTTAGACCACACAGAATGGGCTTCCCAAATAAATGTAAAACAAACTAAAGCCCTTTTCAAAAAGAATTCTAGCATAATATAAACTAAGAGTTGCCAGTGTATTCTTGTCCTGGTTTCAACTGGGACAGAGTTAATTTTCCTCCTAGTATCTGATACAGGGCTACGTTTTGGATTCAGTATGAGAATAATCTTGATACCACACTGATGTTCTAGCTGTTGGTAAGAAGGGCTTAGACCAAATCAAGAACTTTTCCACGTCCTGTGCTCTGCCAGCAAGCATGAGAAGCTGGGAGGGAACACAGTTGGAGCAGCTGACCTGAACTGCTTTAAGGAATACTCCAAACCATAGCACATCGTAGCCAGTATACAAACTGGAGGGAATTGACTGGGGGCTGTGGATTGCTGCTTGAAGGTGGGCTGGGCACCAATCAGCAGGTGGTGAGCAACTGCACTGTGCATCACATGTTTCTCTTGGGTTTTATTCCTCTGTCTCCCCTCTTTCCCTTACAATAATAACTACTATAACCTATACAAAATTATTATTGCTATTCTTGTTACAGCTATATACAGTAGTAGTGTTCCCATCCTATTAGAGTACAGTACGCACTGGTATCTACTGGAGCCTTACACCAAGTACCATGCAGCCACTCACTCACACCCATCCTGGTGGGGAGGAGAAAGAAAAGGTAAATCTCATGGGTTGAGACTAGAACAGTTTAATAATCAAAACAAAATTAAATATTATATTAATAATAGTAATGAAAACAAGACGGGGGAAGAATAAAACCCAAGAGAAACAAGTGATTCACAATACAATTTGTCACCCCCTGCTGACCAATGTCCAGTCCATCCCCAAGCAGTGAGTAGCAGCCCCAGTTTACATACTAGGAATGATGTTCCATGGCATGAAATATCCCTTTGGCCAGTTCAGGTCAGATGTCCTTGCTATGCTCCTTAATGGCTCCTTTTGCACCTGCTCAATGGCAGAGCATGGGCAACAGGAAAGCTCTTGATTCAGAGTAAACACCAAAACACCAGTCTGTTATCAACATAATTCTCATACTGAATCCAGAAGACAGTCCTGTACAAGCCACTAAGTGGAAAATTAACTCTATTCCACCTGAAACTAAGACAGTTCTAAAAAACGTCATGCTTCTTTGATCCTTACCACTTCTCTTCCCAAAAGCAGAGCTGATAAACAGTAGTGGTGTGTGCACTTCTCCTTCTGAAGAACCACCATGACTGCCTGTTTCAGACATTCCATGATCCCCACAAACAACTAACAAATTGGGAAGAGAAGCTTCCTCCTGCAAATCACAGAAAAAAAATCTAAGTTACCATACAAACACAGTTAATTTATATAATTTCACTATCTTCGTCATTTTCAAACATGAATATGTCTCAAAATTAACTTCAGTTTTGAAACTTGCTCACCCTGGGGCTGATAATAAGAGATCACTGCAATTAAGTGTAACTCAGTAATAGTAATTTTTAAAAGTTAAGGCATATTCATATCTAACACACTTGCCAGTACCCTAGCAAAAAAAAAGGCACAAAAAAAGCTTTTTTAAAAAACCCTGAATTTATAGAGTTACAAGAAACTCTCTGGAAGATTAAATAAAGGCCATCACCATGAGAAGAAAATCAGGAGCCCCAGAAGAGCATCATTAACACAGAATAATCCGCCTCTTCATCCCCTCAGCTTCACTACGTTTTAATATAAATGTCAAATTACTAATATTGTAAATACTAACATAATATCAATTCAATATTAAAAAATAACCCTGTTTCTAATGGTTGATATTTCCCAAGGGCTTTAGGGATTGAAATCTGACCAATTTGGGATTTATATCTAACAGTCAATGAAGACTAATTGATAATGATTGTTGAAGAATGATGTTGAATGAGGTGGATGTTTCTGAATAAAGAGAAACAGAAACTTAAGTGAGGCCTGTCCAAGAATTTTGAGCTAACAAATCAAAGTGGCAGAAAATTAACAGCCATTCAACAACAAAGTGCTTTTGTATCATCTCTAGTTATTACCAGTACACATGCTATCCAAAAAATAAAGTGCTTTTATTATGTCTGTATTCTAAAACAGAGATAAAGGCTTGAATATAAATGGCAAAAGCAAAGCTACTAAAAAGCAGAAAAACAACTGTAACATTCCTGGAACTTCCACACACAGGATTTAACCTTTCTTCTCATGTTATAGTACCCACTTGACTAAAAATATTATTAAAATTTCATGATCAGCTATTCTGAATTGCAGTAACCAAAAACAAACAATAAAAAGAGCTTCAGGCCACCTAGAACTAGGACTTGGTATTTCAGTATCCAGACTGCTTAGGTAAGTGACAACTAGTATTTACAAATCTAAAAACAGATTCAGATGTGCTACATTTACCATAAAAAAAGGCAGATTAAGACCACCACTTCCATTTTAATTTAACAACTATCTAAGAATTACGTATGCCTTCATAACTCTGGACATCAGAGCCACTAGCTACACATGCCCATTCCTCCTTCTGCAGAATTTCATTACTTGAAAGCACATCAACAACTATTTTAATTCACAAATGATGAGAGAACTTTGGCAGGCATTCCTCTCCTCTTCCTCCACATCAAGGGGATGTTATTTCCCACAGCTGCCCAGAAGAGGCTGTTAGCAGATGTTACTAAGGTCAGCCACCAAATCTTTAAAAATACTACACTGGGAAATAGCCCAGGAAAGCAAAGAACAGAATACACATTTTAGTCTATGAATAAAGAAGCTAACAATAACAATCAGCAAGCATTTTAATGCCAGTCCACAACTAACAGACATTGACCCAAGAAGAAGCTGTATTACCTTTGAAAGAAGGGAAACATGAATCTTCTTCAGTATGTTATCCATTTCACGAAGTTTTGGTCCCACTAATGGGCTGTTTGGCCCAGTCATATGACCAATATGGTCCAACCCCAGGTAATGCAGTATTAGGAGATCCCAGTCTTCTCTCTTTAACACTCTATCCAAATGTCTGGTAACATTATCATCAACCTCAAAGAAAAGGAAAACAACTATAAGGTAAAAAAAAGCTTCCCTCTTTTAAAAAGCACAAAGAAATTAAGCATATATGACCCATGAAAATTCCATAGAAGTTGATGAGCTTACACATGCAATGTTAACAAGAAAAAAAATTGATTCGTTCAATGTCAGGTACTCAAATATATTTGTCTAACAAAATAGATTCTTCACCCCATTTAATCTTTTTTGGTAAGGACACACCAGATTACATGCAGACAAGGCAAACTGGTTGCCAAGCTTCCACAGAAACTTTTAAAAACTGTCCCAAGAACTTTTCAGTCACTTTCACCCTGCACACTCCAGATTATCACTTCACATGTGATAAATCGTATCACAAGTACAACAAAACACCTCAGTTTAATGATGGGAAGCTCGAGGGTACAACAAACCCTAATTCCTCAGCTCCATTTTTGCTAGTGTGCAAACACAAGATGAAACTTGCTATGAGTAAAAGAACTGACAACATAGTGAGAAAGAAAAACTGAAAAGTACTATTCAAACTAACTCAACTGTTTTCTTGCTTAGATTTTCAACACAATTTTAGTTGCATATATTCTCTTCAGTTACTAAAAATCCCTACAATATTTCCCATGTGATACTACTCTGTTGAGTCTGTATATAACTACCAAAAGAACTGTAAAAAGCTGCGTGTTTAATACACTACATTAAGACAGCATAAGGACTGCATAAAGAGTTTGAGAGCCACATAACCATAGATATAATAGAACATTTGTACTTTTTATTCCAGGTAGAAGCTTTTGCAAGTCTCATCAATATAAACAATTAAACATGTCTTCCAATTCACATTAGACCTTTCTAACTTTCTTAAATAATAAAATACTTCAGTCAGTAGCAGCAGGTCAATGGCTTGAGATTTTAAAAATCATAAAGGTTCAAAAATGAAGTAAATTTGTCAAAGCATTTACTCTTCTAATGTGCCCGGAGTAAAAATTACCAGCATTTGTTTCACTTACTTTCTATGCTCCCTCTTTTACAACATAAAGAAACACTGCTCCTATTGCAATTACAAAAGTGATGCAATACTATAAAAGTATCCCTTTAAGACACCAAGCTAATATATAAATGGACCTCTTAAAGATTGCATTAATTAAAAACACCTGATAGCAAACTGAAATGTGGATAGTAGAATTTTTAAACAAAGCAACTAGTCTAACTTCCAACCTCAACAAGTTTTGTGAGAAAATGGCATGTTTAGTTAAATTATCGAGTGATAAATTGATGATTACTGTATCATCCCAACACTTTTTACAGCAGTTGCATGAAGGATTCAAATGCTTAGCTTTACAGTGCCCACAGCAAAATGACATACAAATTCAATTTCTATTTAATTGCCAGGTGAATATCTCAGAACAAGGGTAGCTTTATTCACTCATTCTCAGAAACTGACACTGTCTGTTTGTACTCACTTCATTTAACTTGGGATCATACAAAACCTCTCACCTCTGTGAAGTCTGACACAAAAAATGATGTTGTTCCATCATATTCCACGAAGTGCTTTGGGAACAATTTGACCCAAGTATCATCACCATAAAATATAATTCTTTTCCCAGCTGTTTTTGCCTGCCATATCAGATTGTCATGCAAGAGAGCTGGAGAATTGAGGTTCACAACAACATCGATGAAACCAGGTATGCTACCTGTCATCAAAGCCTAATGAAAGAAGAAAAGAGACACATTAAACAGGAAATTTCCAGCGCTCAGAAGACAGTAGCTATTGGAGGAAGGAATAAGCCAGATGGCAGACCAATCATAATTTTGGGAAGGAAATATAACAAAGTAAAAGAACACAAGCTGTCTTGCCACATAACCTCATCTGCCACAACACAGTGCTAGTTGATGTACGTAATCGCTGCTTTACAGAAAGTAAAAATATTACTGTCTCAATTAATGGATAGAAGAAAGACATTCAGTCTTTTCATCAAACAAACAGCTGATGTTTGCTGGTCATTAAACCACCAAAAGACAATTTAGGTGTAAGTAAACTGACTCAACATTAACAACAACAGCACCTTCAAAACAGTAAGTAAGAAACTTCTAGAAGAAGCACTGAAGCCCACCTATAAAGAGTTACCAGACTGTCTCTCCTTCACTCTCCTGCTAGTCAGCCTACCACTGATCACTGCCTCGGCCTCTTCAGTGCACAGAGGTGTTACTCAGATCTACCACTGACAAGCCTGGATGATCTAGTATTTTGATGACATCAACACAATTCATCTTTTATTTACCTGGAACTTGGCAGAATTTCCTTTTTAAGCTCTTCAGAAACATCCCTATGAGAAAACAATTTTATACTAAACTAGATTTTCTCTCAGAAGTTACAAGAACACAGAGAAATACAATAAAAATGTTTCTAGATAGAAGACCTCTGGAAAACTGGACAACTAAGAGACTACTGCCTTCCCATGATTACAAATAAAAAGGCTACATCAATCACTTAAGCCTGGACTAGGGCCTTACCTGTCCTTAACCTCTTGCCCACAGCAAATTAGGAGTCTATCACATGCGCTACGACAGCAAAGAGACATTCAGCCATAGATTGCTCTAACACCACATACATGTCCTTTATGCCAACTCAAGCATATGAAACACCTCGGACTTCAAAAGCTTCTCCAATGAAACGATAGAAAAAAAAACCCATTTACCTTAATTCGAGGCATAGTCACAGTGGGTGGCTTGGCTTCAGCAATGAAACTGTAGGAAGTTCCTTTTTCAACAACTTGAGTTGTATACGGCATGAACTGTTTACCTTTGGGTCCAAACACAAAATCATCTCTCAAAGCATCTATCAGCACAATAACAACTTTTTTGAAAAGCGGTGGAGGAATCTTGGTCCAGTTAGAAACCATTCCTAAGCAACAAAAACAGGGCATATAAAAGTCACCAAAAAATTTTACCAAAGACGAGATGGAAGTTAAAGGACAACTTCACCACATAAATAAGTGCTTTCAACTTCTTTATTAATTCTACACCCAGAAACAAAAAGCTGCAGACAGCAAACCTGAGAAGTAATCTGAAGAAGATGAGTTTTCAAGCCATCCAGCACAGGAATAACACAACAACTCCAATATCACCTTTAAGAAGTAAAATATGATGTGAAATGAATGTGTGACATGAAATTGAGAAAACTAACGAAAAGCTTTGTAATGTAGAGCATTCTAAGTAATAGCTGCTACCTTCTCTCTTTTTACTTCAGTAAAGCTGAACTAATTGTATCTGACAGACAACTTCTGTTAGAAAAAAAGACATAGCATTCACCTGTGCTAATACCCAGTTTTGCACATCACAACATAAACAATGCCTCTGTATGAAATCTCACCGTAAGATAACAGGAAGATTACAAAGAAAGAGACAATTTCACTGAAACTTGAATCAAACAGATTTATGCACGTTCACTCTCTTCAAGGTAGAAGACTGCATGACAGGCTACTTCAGTGACGGCAGCTGCAGGGCCAAAATCCAATTCCAGAATTCCCTGAATATATAGGTGGATAAAGAAAAATGCTGCTGTGCATCAAGCAGTAGGCAATGCCATGCCTTCAAGCCCACCTCTTCCTCTTGCATGGACTTAATTCTGGCCACAGCAACTCTTCATCTGCATTGAACTTGGTCACATGGTGACATTCAGGTCTTACAGCAGCACTTTTGCTCCAGCCTCTACAGGTCTCATTTCTCTATCATCAGGAAAAACACAGAAGGGCAAAATGGAAGCAAAATGTATCCTACCCACAGGCCTCTACCCAGACACCATCGTGTTGAATCAACTGCTCTGTAAATGTGTTATATAAAGTTAGGGGTTTTACAGTCCTTCAGAGTAAAGGTTTTTTCTGCAAAAGTGGTTGACAGTTTGGACAGGTTGCAGATTATGGGATTATCGTGTGTCTAACACAGCAACATCAAAAACAACCTCCAAAATTTTATTTTAGGGTTACACAGATAAGCATTAACCAACTGACATTCACTGACTAGCTACTGCTAGTGATTTTTCCAGATCAGGAAACGGGGGAGGAGGAGACAGCAGGAAGAAGGAAATCTAAACAACAACAAAATGCTGCCTGCAAGCAATCCTAATTAAACTGATAATTTTGTTTTTGTCAGGACTTGAATTATCAACTTATCAGGCATGCTTTGGCTCTCCACAGAAAACAAGAAGGCACCACCAGATGTTCTGTTAGTCACATCTTTTCCCTATCCACTGCTTAGTGAAAGAAAGCTTACTGGACACCAAAAATGGTCAGATCACAGACACATATGCCCTACTCCTAAACTCCTCCAGCAATGTGATTTATCAGAAAGCCAAAGCGTTGAGAAGTTCAAATGAATTTGGAGTCATTTACAAGCCATGTGAAAATATTTACTGTAAGACAGCTAAAGCAACACATTGTCCAACTCCTGTCATGCAGCATGCTTATTTATCTCTGCCAGGGTTACTTAGAAAACAGTTATTCTAAATGAACTTGAACTTCTGTGAAGAAAACCACAGGGTCTCTACCAAGAACCTATTGCAATAATGTGCTGCAAGCATTCGTATCAAGCCTTAGAGCCACAACAGCATGCACTTAACAGCAGTCAGGACTCACAAAATGAAACATTCAGGAATTAAAGAAGCACTGGAGAAATATTCTTTTCTGAATAGGTCTAAAGTATGTTGAAAGCCTTCTGCATCATGGTTTAGTAAGCAATACCCTGCCTTTAGACGGTATCATCCAGACATCACTCTGCTAGCATACTGTAACCATTACTTACAGAATGTAAGCATTTTTCTACTGTCACTCCATTTTTGCCTACTACACCTAGACTTGCTCATGGCATACCTAAATTTAAACTGCTTGTAGAGCCCTGTGGCACACACTTCCACTCTTCAACACAAACCAGTCCCTCCAAAACCAAATTGTCTGACATCTCCTTCCCACCCAAAGAAAGGTGGGAAGGAGATATCAGACAATTAGTCTACATTAGTCTTCTGCTAACAATCACATGTGAATGCAGTATTTCACTCACAGCAGCCTTTCAAATATCTGTGATAGTCTTGGTAAACTCCAGCTAAAAGTCTACTGGCCTTTCAGCAGAAACCACTCAATCTGTTACCAGACAAGATTCTTTCAGTAGTCCTGCTTAACCAATACCAGCATACCACACTCTAAACCACACAACCTTCTGTTCTCTCCACCGCGTCTCGCAATTTAAGTAAGCCTCTCCCTACAGGCATTACGTCACACACTTCAGAAGAATTAACAGTAAATATCAAGACTCAGTTTGGCAGATACAGTCCTGCTCCAAAAAGTTAACCATAACTGGTGGTTATGGTGTCCCAATCAAGAGCTTTGTATGAGCAAAATACAACTCAATCTAGCTGCCAAGTGAACCTGAAGTTTCACCCCACAAGCTCCAAACTGGTGAAAAACAGTCCGTCAAGTACACAGTCCTCTTCACATTACTTTAATACAATTCGTGACTGAATATATAAGACAACTACTTTATTAACACATCCTCTACAGGCTCCTTAAAAAGATTCTTGAAAATTCTGGTTTCACAAATCCAGCTCTGGAACGGAGCAGGACCTGTAAAGACAGTGATTTCACAGAAACAGTGATGGATGGCAATATTGTACATATCGCAACCTGCACTACTACAGTTGCTTTGTCAATACTGAGGTGTTAAAACTCTCACTGAGGTGGCATTAAGACACTCACACACCACAGAAACATCAATGAACAAAGAATCTCGGGCACAACACAGCCAGCGAATGATCACAGGAAAAGTCTGAGGCGTTTTAGCTGAGGCGGCATCATTTCATGTAACCAACGTGCCATTGAACAGGACCGGTTATCACGGCTCCATCAGAGTCAGGGAGAGGGAAGCAAAACGACAGGAAAACACACCTTTCAAAAAAGTGACAGCTGATGCTTGAGGCTTTTCGACTGCGAGCAGGTACACCCGCCTGTGATCCACAACTACATGAAAACCAGTTAAGTTCTAAACTACTCGGGAAACTGGTCTGGAAACACGAGGGCGCTACAGAAAGATGTTCCGCGACACCGCGCGACGGGCACGCCCGGCAGCTGCTCACGTTACCTGGGCCGGGAGGGGCCGGCTCGGCGGGAGGGTCCGCGCGGGCCTCTCTGCGGGGCACGGACCTGACGGGCACCGGGAAGAAGCCGCGGAGGAATAGCGCGACGCCCAAGGCCTGCACGAGGAGGCAGGAGGAGGCGAACACCCCCGAGCGCAGCCGCATCCTGGTTCGACACCAGCGTCAGCGGCACCAACCTGACCCGACTCGGCCCGGCCGGCGCAGCGCCGGCTCTGTGGGGCGGCGCCTGCGGCGCGCCCGCCCCGCCCGTCTGGCCCCGCCTCCCACCCGCCGCCCGCCAACCAGCGACCAGCGCGCCCTTCCGCCAAGCCTCGCTATTGGCCAGCGGCCCGGCAGCCCCTCCGCGAGCGCGTAACAGCAACACGAACCGGAAAGTACAGCCCCTCGTTCCGCCCCCACAACCCGCCTCACGGACCCGCATGCCGCCTCCGGACCCGCCTCCGGACCCGCCTCCGGCCTCCGCATACCGCCTCCGGACCCGCCTCCGGACCTGCCTCCGGACCAACCTCCGGCCTCCGCCTCCACACCCGCCTCCGGCCTCCGCATCCCGCCTCCGGACCAACCTCCGGACCCGCCTCCGGACCAACCTCCGGACCAACGTCCGGCCTCAGCCTCCGGACCCACCTCCGGCCTCTGCATCCCGCCTCCGGGCCCGCTTCCCGAATCCGCGTCCCACTTCCGCAATTCGCCGCCGGCGCTCACGTACTATTGCGCTTTTGGTCTCTGCGTTCCTGCCCCCGCTTGCCCCCCCCATCCTGGTCGCGCGTCCCACGCCTGCGACCCAACTCCACATCGTGTCCCCCACCCCGCGTCCCGACCCCGCGTCCCCCGGCGGGAGCGGAAAGGAGGTTTGACGGATTGCTGCAGCAAAGAGAGCTTGGCAGGGCGGGAAGGAGTCCTGGACATGGCTGCTGCGGGTGTTTGGCGAGCAGAATCTTTCGCCGCGCAAACACACACCTCTTAATAAAACTGGATAGCGATATCTCTTAATCTTTCCGGTGGAATGGAAATGGACTATGGCAGGCAGATCCTGTCAGAAGATGAGGAGGAGTAAGTTTAAACTTAAATTTTCTGAAAATGGAGACTGAAGACACTCTCTCTGCAAAGTAAAGCAGAGTTTATACTGGTCTCGCTACGTATACTGAAATAGGAAGATAGCCTCAAAATTTCATTCTCCGAAAGAAAACTGCTCCTTATTTCTACCCAGGCAGTTTTTGTACGGCCCACCACTGTGCTGGAAAGATGCGGCGCATGTTTCTGCAGTGTGCAGAGGTCCTAGACTTTACCTGTGAGTGGCACGTTTTCCCTGACCTAAGAAGCACAGCACCCTGCCAACTGCACTTCCACTTACACCTGGACGTGTCTCCGTGTGGTCATTCGGGAGAAAGCCATAGTCTGCCGCTGGCACGGCACCTGTTTGCAGCCACCCCCCACAGCTGTGTGCCTGTGCTCCCGTGTGACCCTGCAAGAACCATGAGAGCAGACTCCAGGGTGGTTTTCCCACTGGGTCTTTTCGCTCAGCACAAAGCATAATCTGTTTTGTGTGAACACAGGCCAAATACGTTGTACTGTGCTTTGAGAAATGTTTCCCTGCTGCAGTTGATCAATTTGTGGTTTTACTGCCAATTACGCTGGCCAGCTGTTAAATTCTGGGCTTTGCAACACCTGCCACAAGGCAAAGTTGCTGTGATGTGAGAAGCATGTGTGAGTGGGTTCAGGATAAAAGCTTTGTATTTGGCTTTTCACAGGGTCTCCAAATACAAAAAAAAAAAAGTCAAGAAGCCGAGTCCTGTGGATTCATGCTCTTTACGTATGAGCATCCCTGAGCGCTATGCTACCTTTAGGCTACCTGAGTGCTTTTCCTGGCCACTTTTACCACTTCATGCTTCTACTGAGAATACTGATAGCATTTTCATTTCTTGATATTATCCAAACCCATTATTTTTAAAGAAATTGCATTTTTGTGGACACTATTTACTTGTTTCTTTGGAGAAGCACAACTCTGAAGGCCCATGAAAGTCAGTATTCAGTAATTAACTTCAGCTGATTATGAGCAGTGCAATGAAATTCAGAAAAAAAAAACATGCAAGGAATGTTGCTTGAAACAGTAGGAGATGGCAAAAAGCAACTTTGGGCCATTGTATTCAAACTTTAAAATGGCTTTAAGTAGTATGCCCTAAAGTTATATTATTTGTGCATCCAAGAGAAGCTGTATTGGTTGCTTTTTTATGGGTATTTTTCCTCTCCTTAAACCTTGAATTAGTGAGACTCTCCAACCAGAAACTAGGAAAGGTTGCCTAACAAATATAAAGCAACCTAGTGTAAGCAATGTTTATGCATCACAAAACAGGATATAAGAAATGTCAGTCTTCTTTTTATTTCATGTGTAAAGCTTATTTTCCCTTTCAGGAAGTGGAAATTCCCCAAACTGCATCTTTCTCCTGTCATTCAAACTTTCAAATTCCCACAGAAGATCAGAATTTCTGCGTTCAGGAAAAAGGATTTCTCTACAGACATAAAAAACAGCATCTAGCACACGATTCACGCTCTCTGGGACCTGTCGCTGGGCATTTACTGAGTACCATCACCATTTGGCAAGTTCTTGCAGCAACATGCTTTCAAGTCCATTACTGTAGCACTTAACTGCAGGGGTCAGATACAGGAGGAATCCTGAGCGTTGTACCACACTTTAAATCTGTCTGTCTGTGAGCCTACAAGCATGTTACAACATAATGTATTGACAATCACTGCTGTGGCCGTTTTACAAGCTCTGTTGTGCATAGCACATTTATGCCCTGAGAGCTGGTGATTTCATGAGCATTCAGGGGAAGTGTTTGTGTGCTTCCCAGTTTGTAAGCACACAATCAGTGTGCACCAATTCGTGTCAAGGGGTACTGGCTGACTTCAATGATCTTTGGAAGGTTAAAGGTTCATGCCATAAGTTCTGGAGAGGTGCGATATAGTGCACTTCGTGTGATTCAGAAGGCTTTTGTTTCATCAGAGCCCACAAACATTTTAGAACATGGTACAACCCATCCCCGTGGGAGATGAATTTGCATCTTTCTCTACAGGAAAGCATGTTCCTACTGCTGCTGTTGTGAAGAGCCACTCAAGCAAATTTACATCTCTGTGTGTTGAGGAAGAAGAAGGAATTTAGTGCTCTGTGCAGAGCCCTCTCTAGAGGCATTTTCCCAAATCTGCTGAGAAATATGCAGACTGAAAGCCAACCAAGCCTTGTCTTCAACAGGTAAATATAGGAACCCGTAGGAACACATTTTGGTGGGTGCGATTGCCACCAGCATTTAAAACAGCCAGGTGATTCTGTTAGTCGCTCTGGCATCCCTCAGGCTTTTCTTTACTGAGTCAACTAGCAAAAGAGCATACCCCCTTCCAACACTCTCTGTGTCCTCTGCCACTCCTTAATGAAACACTGCCCATTAGTCAGCACTCAGCATGTCTGCTTCCCCAGCTCTTTTGCTCCCGATTCTTTCACTTCTTATGTGTCACAATTTGACTAGAAACACAGGCCCTATCTTCCCTTCTCCTCTGGTTTCAAATACAGACAATATGCAGACAGTTTTCTCAGGGTTTTTTTCCATTTTTTCCGTTCTCTTACTTAGCTTTATTTTGAATAATTCCCTTGTAGTTTTGCTCTCAGGCCTGTTTACCTGCTGTTGATAAGTTGTGGGTATCTGCAACTCACCACCTTGCTTTTTGAACTGCCTCTCTGGGCCTTATTTAACAGGATTTCACATCTGAACATGTGTGTTTATGTGAAACCTGCACATCTCTTCTGACACTGACAATGTCATATATGTGAGCGCCTCATGTCAATGGTTTAAACAAGCATCTCTTTTCTGTAATCAGTGATACCTCTTAAACTTGTCCCTAATACATTTAATATTGTATTGGGGAATACACAAGTGGAGCAAGACTATGGACAGTGGCAAAATTGGCATGTATAAGCAAAAGCAATCATTTTTACATGCAAGGGGTGTGAGGAAGAATTAATTCAAAATTAAGTGAAACTGTAATAAAAAATGAGGCTTCCCAAGGTGATCTGACATTCTGAAAGCACTGTGATGTAGTTAGAAATTCAGAAGGACACATAGTAATTTTTTCTCTCCTATCATTTCTCCATTCTTCAGTACATGGCAATTTGAATGTATGTCAGGTCTCTGCTGTATTTAAGACACAGTAAAACATCAGAAAAGGTTATAAAAGACTGTCTGCTGAAGTGTGACTCTCCCTCCTCCATTCTGGTGCACTGCAAAGCCTCCAGAGATTTGTAGCTGCTGAGACAAAAGTCAAAGCAAAAGCGCTGCATTGTAAACCCAGCTTCTGAAATCTGAGACTAATCAGAAATTTCTTCACATAGGAAAAAAAAACCAAACATGCTAAGAAATAATTCAATAATTTTATCCACATCAAATAATTGATTGTCTGTCTTTGTGCACGCATGCACGTGTGCACACATGCACAGAAGTCTGCCTTCAGATTTAGCTATTTTGGAAACCCTGCTTGCAGAGCTTATGGGATTTGAGATTGAGGCAACCAGGGATCACTGAAGAAGATAACCCCTGATAACCCCTGAGCTGGTGAGCTGTAGGGAGCCAAAGCCCGGTTTGTTTCTGTAGACTGCAGACTTGTTACTTGCCGCAGTATGAGATTACTTGCTTTTGAAGGGGAAGCAAAGCTGCAGAGCAAGAATTAATTGGAGAAAGAAGCTGCTTGTTAGTTTCCCCCAGAGCCTTGCACTCAAAGCTTACATGGTTTAGTAGCAGTATCTGCATCCCTCTTTCTCTACACAGGGTTGTACAGAGATGTAACTAGTCATTCCTACTTGAGAAAGCCCTGGCTTTGGAGCTGCATTTGTGCACTCACCCAGGCAGGTTCTTTCAGAGCTGCAGCCATAAAACTGGGGTCACTGAGCATGAGCCCCATGTCTGCTGCTGATTAGAACAGATCATGGAATGCTGACCCAAGGTAAGTTTTTCATTCAGTCTAAATGAACTAGTTAAAACGTGAATGAAAAAGAGTAAAATCTCAAGGAAAACTTCCAAAACCACTTAGGGACAGACTATCTACTGATTCTGGTAGAATTAGTGTCTGAAACTTCCCCCAAATGTCAGCAGACTCCACAAGTTAGAGTAATGCCAGTCATCTAGCCTTCAGAGCAGGCTCTGAGAGAAAGAGCCAAATCAGGGCTCAGCTGAAGCAACATCTTTTCATGACACATGAAAACTAACCATAATCTCTCCTCCCTACAATTTTACCCACTAATCTTACTTATCTTTTGCCCTCCTTTAATCCCACTTTCTTTCTTATCTCTCTCCTGCTCTTTCTGACAGCCTTAGCTATTTTTTAGAGAGGTAATGAACAGGGAACCCAGTGATACTAGGTTTTTCCAGATTAATGATGAGTGGAAATAGCAAACAAACATTGTCAGTGCCCCTATCAAGGAAACTGCCTGTTCTCTAAGCTGACTCCCTATCAGGTACCAAAGCACCCCATCCAGAAAGATGTGCAAAACAACCAAATGTTTGCATCTTGATTACCAGGGAATCCAGCAACTCCTCCTTGCAACTGCAAGACACCAGACTGTCCCTTTTCCTGCTTAGTTACTGATTCTCCATGACATTAGTACACTATACTCAGCATGCAGGTGATAACTTCAACTCCCTCCAGTCCTCCTTGCTTGCCTGATACGCCTAGTGCTATAGGGGTTACTTTAGTCACATGGTCTTTATCCTACTGAGAATTTCTCATGCTGCAGAAATCCTCTCTTCCTGTGTCCCTGCAAGCAATGGTGATAAAAAATTACAACCATGAAGTAGGAAATGTAGCTGCATTCTTCCATGACATATGACTTTACTAAAATAACATTCCTAAAATATCCTAGTAAAGCATTTATCTTCATAGACTTCTTGCCTCACATCTTTCCCTTCCCTAAGCCAAAACCTTCATTTTTAAGTGATTTACCTGCAGGTGCCAGGTGTTCAATGATACTGCCTTTATTTACCTTAGGCCTAGGTATTTTTTACTAGCGAAACACTACACTGTGTTAAAAAATACCAAAACATAAGCACTTCTTGTTTCAGAAACCATCTTCTTCTCTGACCCTTCATCGTGCACTTGTTTCCAGGAGAGAGGTCTTTATGTGTTTCTTTTCACTGCAGGGAATTGCTGTGCTGTACCAAGCCAGCATCACAAGGCCTGCTCTGACACTCACCAACTTAATGCTCAGACAGTCTTCAACTGTCTGAGCTAAGAAAGCAGAGAGTGAGGGAGGCTGGCAGGCATTGAGGGTGCAGGCTGTTGGTGCGCTTGCTAGCTGAAGTGTGCACTTTGTCAAATTTCACACTGGACAGCCAAGTCATCACCAAGGGAGAAGCTGAAACTATGCAAGGGGTCTTAATAAGATGTGTTAGTGGCTGCAGGGAGGTCAGGAAAACAAGAAACTGTCAGCTGGTAAATTATCCAAAGCAGAAGTGTTTGTGAGGGGGGAAGAAACAGCAGCTTAGCTGTCTTTAGTTGCCTAGGGTAATTAATCAGCATCATCAAACCCTGGCATCAGTAAAGGTTTATAGTTTCAGGATAAATTTCTTCCAGTGCTGTGCACCTAGAATGTCTTGCTCTCTGATAGCTTTGTCACAGAGTAGCAGCCTGCCATGCCGATGTACCAATTTCCTCCCCTGTGGGAAAAGTCTCCTTCATGGGTCCTTCATGGGTCAGAGTCATCACACCTGGGCCCTCTCTCCTCCATGGCTGAATCAACTAGCTCTTCAAGACCATTGATTTTGGGGTTTTCCCAGCTTGCTTCTGCAATGACAGAGTGGTGTGTTTTCTGGGCGGGGAAGCTGTCAGCTGTTGCCTGCCCTGTGAAGGAGCATAGAGGATCAGAGGGAACTTGACCTGCCTGAATGGTCACAGGGTGCCAAGCCTGGTGCAGTGTCACACAAGGGAAGTAAGATCCTGGGACAGACTATCTGCATTACCACATTTCAATTACTTGTGTTCACACCTGACCACTGCAGCCAGGCCAAGAAAACAGTGCCAGACAGAAAAACTAAACCATCTAGCTTTTGCAGAGTTTCCTTTTTTTATATGGCTGGACCACTTGCTTCCCCCGCCTAACTGAGCCAATTGTGATGTCTCATGGATTTCTAAGGTCTAATAAAGCAGAATTTTGCTTTAGTGTTTCTCTTGTGCCAACTGTGGTCTCCTTCCGTGTTGCATAGCGCCAACTCACACACCCAGGTGAGGTATTTCTTCCTCTTATTCTGGTTTGTGCAAAGGAGGGAGCGCACAAAAAGACTGGCTCCCCAGTCATCAAAACTTTACACGATTTGTACATTTTAACAAACATCCATCAGGATTCATTGCTTACAGATTATGTGACTTTCATTAATTAGTACTCAACCCCCTATCTGCCATGCTAATTAGTCTGCAGGTGCAGTTCTTCCCTCTGTCTGACTCTGGGGTCTGTTTGGAGTAGGTCGTCACTGAGTTGATGGTCCACTGCTGGAATTACCTCTAACCCGGTTATTGCTCAGTCCTGACCTTACTCCTGGTGACTCTCATCCAGACAGGCCGTTCATCTTGGGATTGCCTTCTTTTTTCCCTAAAACAAACACTAGCCAAGCATATAATGTTCACAGTGCAATTGCTTAATCATAACTGTCTAGTTATGATCTACATCTACTGATTGACAACAATAAAAAAAATTGTGAAGTTTGATTCAGCTCTTGAGATGCCCAAATCTTGAGGGGCTCAATATCGCTTCCAGCCTTTCATAGGTCCTCTCTACCTTGCTCAGCCACCCATCTCCTCAAGTCATGCAACATTGCTGTCTCTCTGCATGCTTCTTTTTACTTGATAAGGGGAATAAAGTGTTAAGATGGACTGACAGTGACACATAGAGACATTATAAGCCTGTAAATCCTATTTCTAGAGGAAATAAGTCAAGAACTCCTTACATCTAATTGCAGGCTGTTAACCTTATCTGCACTAGTAAACTGAAAAAGTTTCCTTGTCTGAGGTTGTTTTTTTTTTAATTTCCAAGACAGCTTCTGGCATATCTATCAAATGAGACAAAGCTTAAGCAAGATTTCTCCCTTACTTAGGCTGTTCTCAGTGCCTGTGTTCTCAAAATGTAGATGGAGAATGAGGCTTGGGTCTCAGCAACACTGGAACCAGCTGAGCTTTTGGAAGATGTTCAAAGATCACCAGGGCTCCTGACAGTGGAAAAAGAAAAAAAACCAGTAGTTTTGTGTCCATTTTAATAAATTTTGAAAGCTTTCAATGAGCACAAGAGTTACTAAAATCAAGAATCAAAAACTGTCAAGAAGATGAGATTTCTGTTCAGCCCTCAGTAAGAAAGGTTTTCCATTCCTTGAATGCCTGTATTATTAAGACAGGTATCTGTGTATCCTCTTTTATTGAAGTAGGAGTCTTCCTTACACATTCTATTTTAAACTGCAGCAGACTCTACTGTGAGTTTAATTATCAACACAGGCAGAACACCAATATCACACAGTATAATAGGTACAATACCAGGTCAATATTTTTTTTCTTGATTTTTCCCGTCTGGTTTATTTTTTGGAGGGGTCTTTTTCTGTTATTTTGCTTGTAACAGTGATTAAGCTCAGTCCCAAAAACTCTACAAGGAAGAATGAACTACGAAAAATCACATCTCTTTTTTTTCAAGTAAAATGGCACAGGGAAACCGGTGAAGGGGCCGCATCTCGTCATTTTCCTATCATCTTACATGCTGGCTTCCTTAAACCAGTCACAATCCATGTTGTTGTTATTTGGGCTTCTTAAGTTGTTCCAAGAGGATGAATTACAATTACTAGGAAGCTGTGAAGTTCCACCCTCAGCATATTGAAGGTCCCTTGTTCACATGCCAGAGCTTCATGTCATCCAGCTTAGCTCCTCTCACTCCCAGCAGGTTTTTCATCCCCCTGCACTGGTCACTTTGTCGAGAAAACTGTCACCATACTTTGGCCTTTTTTGGCTGTGCTGCACGCACCTAGGTTATGGTTTGTCACACTGGGCCTCATTTCAGTGTTGCAAGTGGCAAGTGCTGCCCACAGTGTTTGAAGAAGGCCTCAGCAGGTCCCAAGTGACCCTGAGAGTCTCTTTCCTCTCTGCTGGTAGTGGCCATGTTATATCTGAAGGTGGTCTCCTAGCTGTGCCCCACTAGTTCTCTGATCATTTTGTAAGTGGCATGCTGTCATGCATTTTGTTCCACCTACATGACCTCTGATGTAGTTCCAGCTGAACAAAAAGATTCTAGCTGCTGGTTCTCAGGACCATAATCTTATCACTTTGGATTACTGAAGCTCTTGTTGAATCATTGCTCTCATTTCCTTAAATAATCCAGTTCTAATTCTTGTGCCAAAAATCACTAGTAAAAATGTAAACAAGTTACCATCCACAGGACAGCACAGATCAGTCCTGTCTCTAAATGGGCTATTGCAGTCAGCACCTACCACCTTTGACTTCTATTAATCAGCTATTCCTCAGAATCCCAAGTCAAGTACCTATAAATCTGTCTCCCTCATTTTGTTGTGTTAACATGACTTTACTGAATAGACACATTCTTTGCTTCTGAAGCTCGTAATTTTCCTTATTAGATGAGGAACTTAATTCTTTCCACCCAAGAAGAGGTTTCACTGCCACTGTGGATGGCATCCTTCCTCAGATATTTCTGTCCATTGTGCTACCCTGTTTTTATCTGGTTCTGAGTCCCCTTCCTGAGCACTGAATGCAGCAAGACAAATTATTCTTTGGCTTTTTCTCAAACCATAGCAGTAGCAATCTTAGTAGTTATTGACAATTTAGAAGTCCCTTACCAGCTTGAAATTCTGTCTGGAGAAAAATGTATCAAAGTCACCTTGGTTTTCCTATAAGTAGTTGAAGTGTGAGTTAACAATGGAAGCAGTCATAAAAGAAGACATTTAAAAAAGGAAAGAAACATAAACACCCTTGACAGTGTAAGTATGGGAATCTGGAGCTGCAAAGAAGGATGGCTGGTTATGAGTATGATGCTTTAGGATATGCCACCTAGCCAAGTACAGCAGGGCCTTGCTGTCAGCTTCTGGCTGCCTGCAATACTTGAAGAACATTCTAAGGCAAGAGAGGAGATCTGTCATAGGAGGAAGGGGCTCCTGGAGAGGAGAGAATTGTGGAACACTGACATTCAAAAAGAATGAAGCCATTTCTGAGGGGGAGACTGTAAAAGCAAGAAGAAATAAATAATCCCATCACCAAGCCATGGCTCCTAGGAAGCAGTCCCTTCCTTCTGTATGGAGAGAATCTGTAGCATTTCTTCAAAGACTACATTGCATATGAACTTAAAAAAAGCAGACAAGAAATAATCACATTAAATGGCCAAACAGTGCCATCTGGGGACTACTCTCATAAGAATAGCATGAGAAAAAGGCAATAAAGTTAATGAAGGACCTGCTTTTTCACTCAGAATGAGCAGGACTTTATTCTGTGGGAAGTTCTGATTATTTGCACAGAGCCAGTCTTGGGGTCAGGCACTGAGTGGCACACAATGCTCTATTAACAGTCAGGACTGCTCCAGGAAAGGAGCACCAACACACCTCTAAATTCAAGAGCTGTGGTCAAGCAGCAGCTTTCTTGTGTGTCCTTGATAGAAAGAATTTCTTAGTTTGAAGTTTGTAGGAAACAGGAGACTACATGGAAATCAAAGAAAGGACAATATGATGTAGCACCAATGGGGAAATGCTTTCAGAGCTTCTTGTTTTACTATGCTATACAACAGAAGTTTATTTCACAAAGCCTTTGGGGAACAATGATCCCCCATTTAAAGCAGTTCTTTTCATATGAGTGCCTGAGATTTTGCTTAAAGACTGCAGTAAATTCACAGAATCATTTCATCAGAATGGTTTGGCTTGAAAGAGACAAGAAAGATCATCTGGCTGCAGTCCCCCTGCCATGGGGTACAGTAAGCACTACCATATAGCTGTTTGTACAAGCAGTGGGAATATATGTCTTTCCAGGCTGGTGCAGATTATACAAATGGAAGCAGAGATCTCTTGTAAGGACAGCTGTGTCATTTCAGAAGTGGCATGAGGGAAAGGAGGCTGCAAGAACAAAGCACCTGCTGCTGCCTTCAGGCAAGCAGATTCAGTCTGGGCTCCTGCAGGAATGAAAGCTTGATGGTTGCCTAGAAAATGCAGGCTTTTCAGCAGAATATAGAAAACCCAGAGATGGACCAAATCTGCTGATTTTGGTGTTGTGCAAACAAAAGCCAAGAGCAGCTGCTTTTAATCCCAAGCTGCATATACAAAAAGGAAGTAGGAAAGTAGCAAAGGCAATAAATTTTTGCATTTCTTTCAGAGCCTTAGATTTCTTTGAAGGATTATGAGTATTATGTTAAGACCTGCAGTTTAAGCTGGATCAAAGAGGAAAGAGGAAACAGAGAATGTGATCTTCAGTAAGAAGCTATGGAAGTAATGCAGACCTTTTTTTTACTTTTGCCCTCAAACTGCCTACAATCCAGGCTAGCTCTTGTAAAACTAAAGTAAAAACAAATTGAGCTGCATCAGAAGTCTCTGCAATGTTTGGCTACCCATCTGTGGTATTTTAGCATTTTCAAGATTTCAAAATGTTCAGTACACAAGTATTCCCTTCTGTTATATTTATAGGTTTGAAATCACATGCTATTTATTCTATTTATTATTTATAATGCATTCATTTCAATTCACCTGCTGCAATACACAGTTCATTTTTAATACATAGTTTCTAAGTTCAGTTTCTTTGCAAAGTCTGCCTTCTCTTGAGCTAACCCCTGGAACTGAGTTCTTATCCAGAGACCAGGGCCTGGGAAATCTGCTAAAACAATAGCACATGATCTGCATCCTCATGAAACTGCCTGACATTTAGGGTCACCACCATGTTGATGCTAAGCCTGCTGAGACTGGAGTGAGAACAGTAGGCACTAACCTCTCTCCTTATTTCATGTGCAAGGGAAGCAGAGCAAGTCATCCAGCCACTAGGGTGGAGTGACCCACATTTTTCCACCTTCCTGCTCAGTCTGAACAAATATAAGTGATGTTTTGACCATCTCTCTGTTGTGGCTACACTCACTATGGTGTGTGAAGGTACCATGAACTTTACTGGGGACAGATTTTTGTTGGAACAGGCACTGAACAACCTGCTCTTGAGGAAACTCATAATCAGATAAACAGAAATCAAAGCATAGTAAATTAATTCCCTCCAGCTTGTAGCAGTTTCCAGGCAGGATAGTTAGTTCCATGGCACACATGTCATACCAGCACTAACTCCATTCAGCCTCAGCCAGAGTCTCCAAAGGTCCTTGGGGAAGTTTCACTCAGCATCCTCTCTAAGGCACAGCTGTGGGTATGTTCACAGGGGCTCTCAAGCCCATGCTTGAGCCCTCTTGCACTCTCCACTGCTCCTCTTTCTTGCACCAACTCCCTGGACAGTTTGACACCTCTCCAATCCAGCACAGTGATGCTACATCCTTCTTTTCATAAAGGAATGTTGTTTAAAAAGTGTGTTAACCATGGACAAAACAGATGCTATACAACAGTTGGCAAAAGATGCTTTTTGCTGGTAGAACTTTTTTGCAGGTATGCCAGGGGAACTAGAATAACAAGAAAGTTTTAGATTGTCCCCAATATACAGTCTCAAAAAAAAAAAAAATCACCCTCTGTTTTATTCAGTTCTTCAGATACAAAAGAAATATGTGTTCAGCTCCTTTAGGAATTGAACCACTGACCTTTCCGAATGCCAGAAAGCCTAGAAGTAGGGCAGAGAGAGAATGATTATCATATTGTTGAGACAGAAGAACTCCCATATCTACTAACTGTTAGACCTGACACTACCTGAGAAAAAGGAGGAAGACAGGATGCTGTTGTTAGAGCAGGATCTGTTGGGAGCTGGTTGCACAGATAATCCAGGGTGGCAAAGGTTTCTCTGATGTTTTGGAGGGCACTCGACTTGTTTCAGGTGGTACACACAAATAAGTCACATCCTTACAATAGTTGTTTGCAAGATGCAGAAAGCAGCATTGACCCAAATCAGGGGAGTTTGTCCTCAGGGGAACCTTCAGAAATGTGTTTCTGGTAGAGGTGCTCAGGCGTATTTTCTTCCAGATACTGGAAGTCCCTGTGATGGTGGGACAGTGAGAGGGAGGCATGTATGCTTTGTCTCAGGGAGTTGCCTCAGCCCCAGGCCAGAGAGTGCAGAGCCTCTTTCCAAAAAACCCCAAGAACCTGTGTTTATACCCAGTGAGGCATCCCAATTCCTTTACCAGCAATGGTGGGATATTTGGAAGAAACTAGAGTGCCTGAATACATTCTTGCCTGTTTCTGTGCTTCCAGGAAGCAGAGTGCGGTGTTTTCAGCATAGGGAAAACTGCTTCCTAGGGCTTCTGTGAACACAACTCCATGTCCAAGCTGCAGCAGGTAATTTGACAGCAGGTGGATGTTCACAATAGGGAGCTGCTGTGTCATGCTCAAAGGGGCAGAGCTAAGGTTGAATAAATATTCAGACTCCCCCGTGCCTGGTTTAACAACTGACTCTTGCTTTGAAAGGAGCTCTCTGAAATACCAGATCTCCTAGAGGAGTCCCTCCAGGTAACAGCTGCAGAATGCCAGGGTTCAAAATGCCTGAACTCCTGGTGTCCAGACTCATTGTCAAGCAGCTTCCTCTTTTTGAAAGTTGCTTTGATTAGGATTCAGTGACTCTTGCAGTATCATATACGCTAAGTGCTCAAACACCAACATAAACCAGAGATCTGAGAGCAGCTTTTGCACTCCTGGGAGAGTTTCTGCGAATCTGCTGAGGAACCACTGTGTCTCACAGCACTGCAATTTGTCTTTATCTCATCTTCTCACTGCCCTCTATTTCCAAGGGAAAAAAAACCAAAACCAAGAAAAGCTTGTGATGCAGTCACAAGGGAGAGGTTGTCCAGATCATCAGTAAGGTTGCATTTGGGTCACCAAAGCTGAGGGAACCATGTTTCCACATCCCAGGGCTCATGCAAAAAGCACTCTGCATTTGGGAGCTGTGGTTCATGCAGTTCTGTGCCTTGTAACAGAGCATCTTAAGGAGGGATTGGTGGTTACCCAGGGAGGTCTGTTTCCTAAATGAATATCCCTCATTTCTGAGTTCCAGTGGTAGCAATAGCTGAGGGTAAACATCTACCAAGGCATGCTTCAAGGCAGGTTTATGTCTCTGTGCAGCTATACTGCCTCAGGATGCCCAGGATGCCTTTACACCTCCCTCCCTCCCTCCCTTCTCTCTCTCTCCTCCCAGCTGCATTTTGCTGAGCCACTCTGGGCTGCAGCTGCCGAGGGAGAGTGTGGAGCGGGTACTGCCTCCTACACCAAAATCAGGCCAGGAAATTGTGTAATTTTTGTTTCTGCACAACTAACTCCTACCCAGAAACCTACTGAAAAGGAGGAAAAACAAATGCTCTTTATTCCCATGAGCAGGAAGGACATTTTGTAAGCTAAGTAACAGGTGTGAGGGGATGGTGAGGAGTTACTACCTGCATAAGATTATTCTTTTAACAGCTGTGTGCTTGTAGCATTGCATGAAACAACTGAACATGTGTGTGAGCTCTGCCCACTGGGACTCTCAGTGGTTAATCTGCAATACAGGGATCCAGAGCACAGCTAAAGATCTGAAGAATGACTTTAGGCTATCTTATATAGTAAGTAGAGAAGTAGAGAACTTATAAGACAATTCACCTCAGGGACTATTATGCTACTGGTACAGCTCTAGACAATTTGAGCCCTGCAAACAAGCCTCCGCAGCAAGAATCAGAACACCAGTTGTGCACACTGGGGTCTCAGAGGAAACGGGCCAAGCTGAGGAGGAACAAGCCTCCAAAGGAATGTTTGTTGGTACTGCTGTCCAGCTCTCCACTGCCCTCCTTTTAGGAATCCCTTCCCAAGAAGAACCTGGTTGTGTTTAATGGATGCAGCAGCTTCTCGTGCCTCAAGCACCATCTCAGATGCTGTGTCTGTGCAGGCCCTCTGCCATTCTGCAACAGCGTTTGAGGTGTGTGGAGAGAAGCCTGCTGCCCGAAGTTAGTCACAGGGAGCAGTCTCCTGTTTGGCTGTAAAGCAAACCCAGGTCCCTGGGACTAACACTTTCATCATGCAAGGAAGAGAAGGAATCACTGGATCTCATTGGAAGTTTTTGCTCTGCAGCCTGAGCAGGAACTAGTTCCTAACAGTGCAGGATCTGGGTCAGGTGCACCTGAGAGAGAAACGTTGCTCTGCAATGTTAATTAGAGTAATACTAAAAAATTATACCCTGCCTTCCTTTCCAGCTGAGCTAGGCTGAGATACAGCTGATGGAGGAGGTGTACACAGCTCCCAGTGAACCCCTCTGGAGAGACAGAGGCCCTACCCCAAGTCATCCAAGGCCCATCAGCTTCTTTTATGTATGTGGTGGCTCTCCAAGAGCCACAGATCCAGTGCAGAGGCTCACAGTGGAGCACACTGAAGATTAGGCCAGGTGGGAGACCCCTTTTCCTCACTCTGAGAGCATTTAGAAGAAGAGAATTGACTCCCAGACTTGTGAGTTTTCCATTAGAAGACTCTCACAGTGATGAACTTGGTTTCCTCACTTTCCCAGCCACCCCCCTGCTGTGTAATTTTTGTATGTTCTGTTTATCTGAGAGGGGATTGAGCTGTGAAAAGGAAGTTCAAGGACAGCAAAGCAGAGGATCAAGTAACAGAGCTGTGACACTGAGCTATGCAGTCAGGGCTGTCTAAGGACGGTTTCCACACAGCTGTGCAGCTGAGCACCGCAGCCAAAAAATAAAGCAAACCTGAGCAGAAAAATAAACCGAGTCTTCTCTCTCATACCATTGTGACTGACTGCAGCCAAGAGGGTGAGGTGGAGTGCAGGGAGCAAGGGAGCACTCAGGACAGACAGATAAAGCATCACCAGACCCATTCCAGACCTGATGGCCTCAGTATCTTCCTAATACCAAAAAGTCTCCTAGTTTTATCCTCTTAAATTTCCATTTTCTTGTGTGGGCACATCTGCATGAGTGCACACATGCTTTACACCTCCCCACAAACACAGAATCCCTTGGCAGCTTCAAATGCATCTGCAGGGAAGAAGGGAGGCCTTCACAGTGTGAGACATTCTTTAGAGATCTCTGGGTAGGTTCATTATGTCAAATGTTGCAACCACATAAAACCATTTCTCTCAGGTGTAACTTCAAACTGATACTCTAAAAGCAGGTTCGAAGACAAGCAGACACTGTTATCAACCTCATCAGGAAAGCTGAGCACAGAGAGGAGAGATTAACTTGCATTAACCAGGAACAGAAAGAGCAGATGACCAAAAGGAGACCTGGAGTCAAAACTAGTTGTTGAGAGAGGAGAGTGATTATAAAGTCTTTCTTGGATCAAAATACAAGCTGAAGCGTTAGCAGCAGCAAGTGCCTCTTAAGTCAGTATGAAATGTTCCTATTTTCATACACAATTAGCCTCACTAGAGCAGTAAGAGCTGCCTCAAGTCTCCTTAATGTATTCATTGCTTGTGGAAAATTTCCTCTTGCTTCTTTGTTACATTTTCTCCCACAACATAGCTCTCTGAATAGGTGATCATTTCAGTCAGAGTGTGAGGAAACATCTGGGCCCATCTGGCTCAATTAAAGTGCCTTGTTCTAAAAGCATAACCCATCATTTTCTGCTCATCTTGTTGTATTTTCATTTTTGTCTGAAATTAGGACACACTTGGAAACGCTAATTATTTTATGAATCATCTAACATCAGACTTGATACATCTTTTTTTTTGTTGTTGCTGTTATGCAGAGCCCTTACTTTCAGTTCTTTTGTCCACTGATACCAACACAACGCTGTCTGGCTTATCTCATTTCACAGGCTCTAAATAAAGCCTTCCTAGCACTGAAACTGGCCATGCGTATGGCAACATGCTCTGCATCCCCAAGGCTTCTTTCTGCTCACTGGCAGGCTGAGGCTGTGCCCTCTGGAGGAGGCAGACCACCACGCTGTGCGATGGCAGGACCGGGGTGCTGTCACCGGGGTGCTGACAGCGGGCAGAGACCCGGGCTCGGCACGGCTCGCAGCCCAACAAGCCTTTCACACAGACATGCTCCAGGACTCTGAAGGACACACGTAAAACCCGTCCTGGGGCCAAAGCACAACCAGTGCTCACTGCTAGGCTCAAACCCTGTGCCCAAAGCCCAGCGTCAGGGCAGATCCTCAGCAGAAGGTGAGAAGCTGTAAAAGGTGTCGTGCCCTGCGGCTCAGCACGGCTGTCACAGGCTGGGCAGCAGGAGGGAAGCCTGTGGGAAGTGCCTGTCCCTCTGTGGTACCAAGGAAAAACTGGGGTAAGCAGCAGGGCCTCTTGTGGTGTTGTATGACACAGAGGTGGATCTGTTGCAGAAGGTGTGTAGAAGACTTGAGAAATACAACTTCGGACTGGAAGGAGAACAGTGTCCCTTGCCTTGTATCTGCTGTGACGGGAAGAAGAGGGGCAGGCTTGTCCAAGATACTGGGACAGGATTTCCTGTCCAGGACAGGACAGGCAGGTTCCTCTGCCCTTCTGGCCAAGCATGAGGTGTATCAGGGGGAAACAGCAGGAGAGCATAGAGGGATGGTTGAAGGCACCCAGTTCCTTTTATTCAGTTCATTGTCCCATGGTACAAAAGGGTTTGTTAGCATGACACCAGTCCCTGCAGAAGGACAGATCCCTTCTCTGATGCTGGACTATTAGACCTCCATTTTCATGGTCAGCTGTTCCAATGCTTCAGGTTCACAATGCCACAGACACTGTATGAAGCTTTCCAGAAAACCCAGGATATAATAGCCCTGGAGCCAAAAGAACAACCATTCAAAGACTGACTTCCAGGAGTCCAAACCACACGGGGGAGGGTGGATCTCTTTCAGGATCCCTGAGGAAGCAATGTGCAGATTCTATCATGTGCCTTGCTTCCAAAAGGTTTGCTCTGAAGTCAGAGGTCCAAGACCACAGCAGGTACCCAGAGCTGCCCTTCTTCCTGCAGCAGCCTCTGCTAGCCCTGGATCAAAGCTCCTGCAAACAGTTCCCCTGCAGCAATGCAGAGCCAGCTCCCTTATCAGCACCTGTTGTTCAGGCTGCAGGAGCAGGAGCAGAACCAGTTCTGCCTAGCAAGGTATTTCTGCCAGATGTCAGTCCCTGGCCTGTGTAGCTGCATGCTGCTCATGCAGAACCTCAGGGTTCAACTGGCTAGCAGTGGCTCCCACTGCTCCTGCTCCTGGTGGCTTTGCAAACTGTGATATTACAAGTCGAGGAGCAGGGAATGGCTTGTGCCATCTCATCCTCCATGTCCCCAGGGCTGAAATGTCCATATTAAAAGCAAGAAAGATTCTAACTGCATGTGTTATTTGCTAGAGATCAATTACAGATCAGTGTAAATAGCTGATCTCCTACTGAATTCACTTCTTTATTGTGCAATTTATTAGAGGATTATTCAGACAGCTCAGCTGGACCTTACTAGCACATCAATATTTATTCTGCCCTTTAGCAAGAAGCAGAAATGGAAAGCATAATTTTCTTACTAAAGTCTCCTACTGGGAAGGCTGCACCTCGCTAATGCCACAGAAATCTTCTCTGTCCTCCATGAAGGCTTGTGGCCTCATGCAGACCCACTCCTGGGCGTGGCTTGGGAGAACAGCCCAGGTGGCACCAGCAATATGGTGTCCACGTGTCCCCAGAGAGACACATCTGCCCAAACCAGGGATCCCACAGCACTGGCCAGTCACTGCTGTGGAAACCTTAGTTCAAGCTAAAGAGATACGTGGAGGCATGACTGCAGCAGTACTTAATGCCAGGGAAATGCCTTCAGAATTCAAACAATTCCTAAGTGTGAAAAACAGATAAATCAGCACTATTTCAGATTACTCTGACATTGGAGTTGAAGAGATAGGTAAGCAGATAATTCTGCAAAAGCCACATACCTGAAAACAAGGCTCTGCCTCAGCATACATTTGCCTAGAGTGCGGGGCTGCTTTCTTGTTCATGCTCACTGCTCCAAAAATAAATTGCTTCAGCATTGATAACTGGATGTGTAAAACAAGGGCAAACATTACTTCAGACACAGTCAACTTCAGTAAATATGAAGTACATAGGCCTATAGCACCCATAATAAAGGCACTAAAATCTAAAAACCTTGAATTTTTTAGAAGCTGCCTAAGTTATCAGAAGTACTGACCTCCCATTGCAAAGTCCACAGTACCATAGGTTGTTTCAAGAACTTAACTCCTCGTAACTCTTGGAAATTCCTTATAGAATAAAGTGTATGTTTGCTCTCCACAAACATATCACTGAAAACAGAATTTCTGACATTTCATACCTGTCATATCAAAGAGGCCTTGGATCTGCCTTTTCTCACCTAGAAATTGTAACCTTGTAACTCAGCCACACTAACAACAGATCTTGAGCTTCAAAACATTGCTTTACTAGACCTCAAGTTGTCAGGCCTTAAATCTATCTTTGCTTGATTTTGGCCATCTGTGCAAAATGCATGTTGAGATGCACCATTTGCAATTTACCTTAGACACTTATTGCCTAGCTTGTCTTAGCTGCAACAGTAAAATTGTCTGATGGTCGGTGCCTGCTCTTGTCCTGTAGTTTAGAGCTTTTTTTTCTGAGATATTGCCTCAAATGCCTTTTAGTGTAAGTTTTGTTTAGCTTGTGCTAATTGTGTTGTTCTTACTTCCTAAAAAATTGTGCCTTATACAAAGGAACAGCAGACCTGAATAATCATGGTATAATTAACCCTCTGGACCCACAGCAGACAAGAACATATAACCTACCAGTATGTGCAAGGTTGATATATACAAAGGTCTCCCTAAAAATACCCAAGAACAAGAAGAAAAATATCCACAAAACATTATCCACAAAACATTTTCCAGGAAAATGCTGTGATATGCCAATAAACAATGTACAGGAAGGGATAAGGCAAGATATTGATGAAATAACCAGTGCATTGTACCTTTTAGGACAAAATTTTTGCTCTTTTCCTTATGTTGGAGAAGCCAGCTCAGGAGCAATGCTGTGCCCAAGATAAAGCCAGGATATGTCCAGGTTCTTCAGCTCCAAGAAAATTCCTGCTCCTTGTCCTGTCACTATATGCTCTTTCCACAAGCCTCTTTTCCTCCTTTTTATAAGCCCCCTTTAGGTGCTGGAAGGCCACCTCAGAGCCTTCTGTGTTCATGCTGTACAATCTCAGTTCTTTAAAGTAGAGCTGCTTCAGCCCTCTGATCATCTCTGTGGCCTCCTTGGAACTCACTCCCACAGGTCCATATCCTTATGCTGAGGGTTACAGAGATGGACTCAATCCTACAGGTGGCATCCCATGAGAGCAATATAGAGGGAAAACTCAAAAGGTAAGGAAAAATTGCTTGGTTTTCTTTACCTTGAACTCAAGTGACTTCCTGGAAGAAAATGCAGGGGTGGGTCTGGAGGACAAAGCTGGCACAGTAGGCAGGTATGTGCCTTCTCCTGTACATTGTCCAGTGGGGGACATTAAAACTGATGTAGCCTTTTTCCTGTTATAGAACACAGAGGCACACTACTGTTCTGCAGAACTGGAGCTTCATTTCACAATTCTGGATAAGAGCGTGGTCTTCTAACATCTCCTTCTTTGGATGCCTCTGCAGAAACTTCTAACACTGCCAGGAGATACATCTTTGGGAAATGTATTTGCATTTCTGTCTGACTCTGGAAAAGGATATGAAGTATTAAATGCCACCATGGGTCACAGCAACAGGACTTCCAGTCTGTGCTAAAGATCTGCTGAAAAATTGAGCAGATTCTGATCTTCCAGCGTCTGGAGTAATCTTCTAATACTATTTGTATAGCATTAAATTAAAGAAAAGCATTTATAATTTCTCATTTGAAGCAGACACATTACACTTCACAGCAATGGAATTAATAGTTGAAACTCATCTGATTTTATTTACCTTACATAAGATGCTTGATCGTATTAATGATGCAGTTTCCAGTCATTCATCCAGGTAAAACTCAAACTTTGTTTTTGAGGTCTTGTTGGTATTAAATCCTATTGAATTGCTGTCATTTGGGCTGAGTTTTATACTGTCCTGCACAGGGATTAGTAAATGCACGTAAATTTTCCTTTGAAGCTGTAGACATTTTTTTTCCGACAGGAAACATTCCAGGACAGAACTTGATTCAGAAGCTGAGTTTGAGTATTCAAGATGCTGACAGATGAATTTTGTGGCATTCATGGTGGGGCACAGGAACACTGGTGAGAGATCGGCCTTTCTATGAGAGCATTTGTTCAGGGTGCTAACCATGCAAGCAGGTACCCTTTGCAGTCTCCTGAGAACCTCACATCCAGTCACCTCAACAACCTCCCCACAGGTGAAGCAGCCTGGGCTGAACTGTCAGGGCCTCACTTTACAGCCTCCTTTACTCAGAGCAGGTGTTAGGACAGTACAGCTGTTTGCACTGCCTGGAGTCTTTGGGTTCTTCCTCCTCCCACCATAGCTGTCTGAGTATCTGCATTCTAAATACTGTGTGTCTGTGCTGAGGTCACACCCACTCACCACAGGCTCAGCACATGCTGGGCACAGCCCCAAGATCTACCTGGATGCTTACTGCCCAGCCCCTTGCTCTCCTATGCTGTTCCCAGTCTGTGTATCCATCTTCACCTGAAGTTCCAAGACTTCTGTGGTGAATGTCTCCTCTTCCTCATTCTCCAGTATAGATTACTTGCTTCTGTTCACTTAGTGGAGCATCTGTTCTCATATGTTGTGAGCTCTGCCTCCAACATTGTCAGCCTATGAATTCAGTCATCCAAAAGGAGCTCTTTATTGCAACATGCACAGACAAACTACATAAACAGATTCAAAATGCTTTGTATTAAAAAACCCCATGTGGCACAAGTGTGAAATGGTGATGAACACATCATTCTGCCAGCAGATGGCAATCAAAATAAAGAAACATGATTACTGGTGATAAATAATTCTGTGTGAAATCAGGTGAATTTTATTCAGGGATGCCATGCAGTTGCCACCCACCACAAGGGGGTACCTGGCAGAGAATTATGTCCCTTCTGCCTTTCCCCCTTGGAAGAGGCAGAAGGGGCATAATTAGTTCCTAGAAAGATTTTATAAGAAACCCCCAAACATCCTTTTATACATCTGGAGATGGTAAACAATTGCAGTTCAACCCTCCACAGAAGATGAGGTCTTCATGAAATCCCACACATGGAAAAAAAAATAGAGATCTGACAGAGGCTCATACCTTGCACGTGGGGGGCAGCAGCTGCAGTGTGTGCACAGAAGCAGGTGAGGAATTTCCAGGTCTAATAGGTGTTAGGCTTATGGTGGTAGAAGCAGCAGAGAAGTGAGTGAGGGGAGAAAAAGGGAGGGCAGCTCCCATAGTGAAGATAGCTGAGAAAAAACCCCAAATATTGGTAATAAAATGAAAATTTTAAAAACCCTGCATTCATCCCTGGTTCCATGATGAGTCAGTAAAGGCATGAGAAGCAAATTAGCCGCAGCATATAAAAATATCTCAGTGTGAAATGAGATAGAATATACACTGGGTTCAACAGACTTAATTAAATCCATTGAAAAAACCATGTAGGAGTCCAGTTCTTGTGGTTCATACATCCCTAGAAGAGAACCTGGCACCTCATTTGCCTCTACAGTGAGCCACCACAAGGATGTGGATGGAGCAGGTGTGCAGCAAGAAAGGGAGAGCTAAGAGCCATCACAGCAGCTATCTGCTGCAGGTCTGGTTTCTAATTCTAGAACAGTTTCTGGCTCTGCTTTGCTGGAGGTCAGTTTCCACATGAAGTCTAGTGAATCCATTGCTTTAGAAACTGCAGAAGACCAGAGAAAGATGAAATCTTGGAGCTGTCAACAAGAGGAAAGTGTTCTTCTTTCTCTAACAGCTTCTAGGAATGCTGTCAGCAGCATTTTTGAGCTTCATAATGAGACTGACAGTACTAGGCTAGCAGGGATCAGGAGAGGAGCAGACCCAGCAGGAGTACCAAACTCAACCCTTATGGAACACTCAGTGCTTCACAGCACACACAGCAACATCCCTGCAATGCAAACCAAGGCTTGTACTTTAAATCAGCTTCCTGAGCAAGCTGGATGAGCTTTCTTCATGTTTCTTCTGGCACGTTAGAAGCGTGCTGGGTGCATTGCAGGTGGTCAGGGCTGCAGTGCACTGACGATCCCATCTCCTGCAGAGTAGTTGTGCTGTCCTGCTCCTCACCAGAGCCATGCACAAAGAAACAAGCATTGCTGTTCACCGGTTAATAACTTCACAGCCGTTATTTTGTGTGTGTCCAGAGCTTTGACTTGGAGCTCAAGCCACTCCAGGAGAACAGCCAGCAGCTTTACAGATTAAAGATGAGGAGTTCCTTGTAAGTTTGTACTAGAAGGGATCCTTCTAGATCAAGTCTTCACCTACCTACATGCTTCATTTTCCCTTTTTCAGTGTTTTTTGCCCAAAAATCTACCAGAAGTCTTTCTCTTACCTCATAAGAGAGGCAGTACTGAGGCAGGGCAAATCATATCCTCTCCAACATTACAGTAACCAGGTCAGATGTCTACAATTGCAGACTTGGAAGGCTTTGATTGCTACAGGCTGCTCTGCACACTGCAGTACACAGAGTGTTTCTGCTGCCTTCTTTTAATCCTCATTCACTTTGTTTTGTGTGCTTTGCTTGATATTGAATTTATGGCCATGTTAACTCTTCATAATGCATTCTGCTTACCTGGGGTAATTACTGACACTTGGTAGGTTGACTCTTCAGGATTTCTCTTTGTTGTGTTCTCCCAACTCAAGTCTTTCTAAACTCACATCAGAGTAGCCAGAAGCCTTGCATACGGCATAGAAAGATGCACTTGACTAACATTATCCTCCTTTGCTGCAGAGGTGAAGGACCAGAAGTAGGTGTCAATAAATTTTTCAGCATCTTTGCGTGTTTGGAATGAACTGATTAGCAGCAAAAGTTGTAGCATGTTTTGTATGTGATACAAGGAGAAAGGTCTTTAAGTATCTTGGCAATGAGTAATCTATCATAAATTCTTGTAAACCCATCAGATCATTCAAAGTAGTAAGCAGAATATGTAAAACATTCTCCAGAATATTGCTACTGGATAACTTGGTCATGCCTGTCCATTCTCTTATTTCCTCCAGTGTTTACCCTTCTCCTTGGGGAGCACCAATGGTATTCCTATACTTTTGTGGTTTTAACTTTTAAAGAAACTTTCTCAATGTCACTGAGTGGCTTGTTCCCACCCATGAAAGATTCTGCTGGCCCATTCTTGTTGCAGAGTATGGAGTCAAGGTGCCTCTGGGCACCTTGTCAGTATGCTCCCAGCAGAAGCTTACCCTTTGCCATGCCACATTCCCTCAGATGCCTGCCATCTGCAGTTCTTCATTAACAGATGTGTCCCCCCACCATCCCTACAGGCTGCTCATATTCCCCTCTCCTGCCTCAGTCGTGTCCATGTGCTCCTGTTCTCTTCCCTTTTGATCGCTGCTACACACTTAGGCCAGAGCTTCCCTTGGGCAATGGAAAAGCACTGCAGCAGCTCCTGTGCAAGAACCCCCTCAACCCAATACTGCACTTGGAAAATGCAGCTGCCAAACCCCAGGGCACACTGCAGTGACCCTCTCCCAACAGAACAGACACTTCTCAAGAGCCACTCAGCTCCTAATAAGTTCAGTCAACCTGAACACAACAAGAACCACTTCTCTAACATTTGCATACTGTTCTGGAAGACACAGTGGAAACCCCTCAGGTGTTCAGGCCGTTTCTCTCTCGGTAAAGAAGGAAATAGACAAAGTTATTTTGTTTGTTTTAATTGATCACTGGTTAAATTGTAATACATTTCAAAGCAAAATATTCTGTTCAAGGACACTGTACCAAACATTAAATCTACTTCTAAACAAGGCTTAATTTGACTATTTTACTTTATATAAATACAGGTATAAGTTTCATTTCACTAGTAGCAAAATTACACAGTACATTGCATTTCCTGAAAGATGGCAAAACCAGGAATTGAATGTCTGTTCTGTCCTTCCACAACCACTCCAAATCAGAAAAAAACATAGGTATTGAAAGTACAATCACAGCTACAGGTAGATACAATAAGGACCTCAGAGCAAGCCAAGACCTTATGAGAGATGACAATCACTTCTAGAAATCTACATTGCAAATATACAGTACATTCCATTAGAGTTTTGGGAGTCCCCACAATGCCTCTTAATCCCCTTTTGGTAATAAAAGCTTCTATGACAACACGTATCCTTCATAAAAAGTACTGAATTTGTACTTTTGGAGCATATGTTGGAAGCTTAACGCAGTCTAAGCTGCAATCCACAATAAGCTCACCCAAAGAAAGAGTAAGCAAGCATTGCAAGATTCATCAAGTTCAGAACCAGAGCTCAGCTCCTCATCATTGAGCTGCTGGGTGCGAGAGCTGCTCTGCACCAGGGACAGGCTCAAAGGGTGGGAAATGATACATTCCTTTTACAGCTTTTGCAGGTCAATCACCTGCAAGTTCTTGACAGAAAATGTCAACTGAGTCATACAAGATTAATTTGAACTTATTTACAAAGCAGCCATTACATTGCAAGTGTTAGACAATTAAGGACACAGCTAAGGAGCAACAAGTTTCCCCATTTACGTTATTCCTGAAAACACTTCTGTGAGCAGCAGTGAGTGCAGAGGCCAGCAAGTATGTGAACACACTGCCACTGCTGGGAAAACTGCAGTCTGGCCTCGGGAAGTGGAATGGTGCACAGAACTCAGCAGCCCCAAAGGCCTGATGAGATTTCTGTCATGCTCAAACTCCTTTGCTTTGGTTTCTGCAAAAAATTGACCTTGTGCATGTAGCTTTCACAAACTAACTGTCGCTCTGTGCTTGGCAAGACAAAATGGGAGGAATTGTCCAGAACTACCAAGAACATGGAGGTAAATGAGGCATTTTTCATGAGCACTAATTACCCTCACAAGTACAACACCAAGGACTCTGCCACCGTTCCAAGAAAATGTACTTCATCAGCACTTTTGGAGGTTTTCTGTTCTGTTGCTGAAGAAGCCACCACTGATTAGCAAAACAGCTGAACTTGACCCAACTAACAATGCTGAGGACTTTTTCCTTCCAGGCTTTATGTCTAACTAACCACAAACACTCTTTGCTGCTCCTAAGGAACTCTGACAGCACTAGGAAACACCAAAAAGGCAAGCCTGAGGTTGAAGACACTGATTTCCTCCAGTTAAAATACATCACTTGCTTCTATTAGGCAGACTCCAGCCACACACTCAACACCAATTCTCCTTCATAGATCTCTGTTTTAAAAGTTATTTTGCTAGACTCCATATCTAACAGCAATGTAACACAAGTAATTTGTAATTTTAAAAAAACTAGTAGAAACCTGCCCAAACATTTTTAAAATCTGCTTTATATAAACTTTGGGGGGAGGGGGGGAAGCTAAGGACTTGGTACTCCAACTTGTTACAGTCAGTCAGCAGTGTTCTAAAAGAGATGGAAAGGAGGCTGCAAACCAGGTTCTTTCTACTAGTCTACACCTGTTTTTAGCAGAGGTAGATAGCAATAGGTCAGTGGAGAGAGAATTAGAAAACATTATTTCAGAATTTCAGATGTACTTTAGAGCCCTGGTGTTTTTCTCTACTCTTCCTTTAATCTATCTTCTGTTGTTTTTTTTTTTCTTGCACTAATCATCTCAGCCTACTTAGTTTTGTAAAGTGAGCCCTGGTAGGCTGCAAACAATATATGACATTAGTCAGGTGTTATTACCAGACAGAAGAACAACCAACACAGGCCAGCAGGCACCATGACTTGCTGCAAGAGTCAAGGAGGTGCTTCATAAGAGAACCTCAAGTGCCTCGTGCAAATCCTTGGAGCACATGCATGCATGCAGAGTATCAACCTGCAGGCAACACCTGGTGACCTCACCTTCAAGCTTCACAGCCAGCAGAAGCAGATATAAAGTTCAGCTTTCAGGTTGTGGCTTCAACACTTCAAAACTTAACTGTGCAATGAAAAATTAACATGAATGGAAAATAAACATTTTAAGCAAAGAGAGAATCCAGCCAAGTCTCTGATTAATCATTTTTTTCTGAAGCCCGCTCTAAAAGCTTTTCAATTTGTGGACACTAAGAATACAACTACAGTGAAATATGTGTGTTCTCCTTTGAGTGCACTCCTAGTTCATACAGCAGATAGACAATTAACGACCAAGGACAAATCAAAAGGTTGAAAAGCCCTGATTCCCAGATTGTCTACCATTTTTTATTACTGTTTTAAGATGGATTCATTAAACTGCTGGACTTTTTTCTTCCAAACTACCATCTCCTATAAAAGCAATATTAAGATTCATTACACATTTATATGAAATATACTTTAACTTCCCTCTTCCCAGGTTCTTGTACTTAATATGTACGCCTTACACTAAGAAACACCTTTGGTGGTCCTCAAGCTGCTTTATGTTGCACAGAAAACAAAACTTCCATTTATTATGTTCATATTCACCACTTGAACTTTTTTTAATTTCCAAATTACAGTTTGCTTACAGAATCTTAATGAAATCCCCATTGTTTGCACATTCCTGTATGTAACGCAGAGAAATGGCACAATTACAAAAAATAAAACCAAAATTGAAACACCCCACCCAAAATAATTTCATTGTCAAAGTTTATCAGTTTCCCAAACTAAGCTTCTCCCAGATTCTTAGCAGCAAAATTCAGTTATGTAGAAAGGAGCAGGGCAGAGAAATCAGCCAGTTCCCCCACAGAACTAGAGCTGACTAAGCCATAAAATAAGCTGAGCAACTCTGTCAACCCGGCTGAAGTTTCAGTAATTATGTAATGGCTCTTGGAAGAATCCAAAACCAAACTTCTTGAATTTCCATAATTTTTAAAAGAGAGAGCTAATTTCAAGAGATCTTCATTTCCAGGTAAAATACTTGCACTCATGTTTTCCCTGCTAACTTAAAATCACATCTAAGGTTCTTCTCTGATGTTCCAAGAAAATTTTGCAAGCAAGAGTAATTTTAAAAAGCTTAATGTAGACATCATCCAGAAAATGCTACCAAATACCCAAAGAGGACATTTTCCTCCCAACTTTCATGTTTTAATTTTTAAACACATATTTTGAGAAAAGAGCAATTAAAAATGTATGCCTTAAAATTAAGTTGCCTATACATGCTGAATGAATATGGATTTTTAAAGCGGTCCTTCCTTATTCTAAGCAGCCCCCTTAGAAATGCTTTATCTTTCAATTGTATATAGTACTACATCTGTGTTTGTCTTTTGAAACCTATTCCTGGATAACATTTGCCCCAGAACTGTAAAAAGGTCTCCCACAAACATATCCTACCAGCAGAAGACTTTAATTTCCATGGTTGCAGAACACATACACAAGGAATTAATGAAGTATCCAAAGGAATAAAGATTAACTCTTACTTTAAATCAGACAGCAAGTTACATACATTTATAAAGAAATCTACTGAGATTTAAGACTGCTTCAAAGCTGTAACTGAAATACAACAGCAGCTATGAATAATATATAACCTTCCTGATTCATAACTGATCCTAATTTCGCCTTAAAAAAAAACCACGAAAAATCACAGCAGCTAAATATATATGCAAATATACACAAACTAAACCTTTGATCAGAGGTTAATAAGTAACTATGTTATATCAGAGCTAGAGACTAGACATTGTAAGTGTTCAGCAGTCTCTAACCCACCAGCTCTCAGGCTGGTACAGCAGTGGAAAATCTCATCCACCTTTTAGGTGGCATTAGAATCTCATGTTTCCTGTTCAGATGTTGCTCAGCTGAACAGTTACCTCTGCTAATAATACGGCTTCCCTCTCAGTTAAGCATGCAAAATGTATAAAAAGGCAAGTGATCAAAATATCCCCTTGAATGCCCCACTGTCTGGTTTCAGGAAACTTCTGCTGAAGATTTAATAGCTAATTTTCAACATTTTCAAACTTGATATGAAAATTGCATTCTGTTATTACACAGAGTATAACAGTCATTGGTCATTTGCATCATCCACCCCAGCACTAGTGAAAAAGTGCCTTCTGAACAGGGAATGAGAAAACATGGTAAGTTTTATTACCAAGCTGTGTCTCTACTCATCTTGCACTAAGCAGTGCATGGAAATAGGTGAGCAGAAAGTCAACAGTATACCAAGACACACCATGTTTTCACATGCACTGATGCCATGCATATCTCAAAAATACACAACTTCAAACATGGAACAAAATGTTTGTTAAAGCACTTTAAATGCTCACCAGATGATAATGGGTGATTTAATACTCAGACAAATCAAAGTACAGTAAAAGGTTTGTGCTTACACTTCAAGTTTCAGAGTAAAATTGTTTTTATCAGAGTATTTGAAGTGCAATGAAAGGAACATTCCACTGAATTCAGAAACAAAAGACACCATTTAAAGAACTAGGAAAATAAGCACAGGTCAGACTACTGCAATAAATAAACAAAACAGCAGGAACATGCAGACCTCAGAGTCAAAATTTCTTTTCAGATTCATTATATGTAAAAAAAAAAAAAAGTGAAAAAAAAATCAAGAACAACCCTGTCTGACTTTCTCACATGTGCTGTCTTTTTGGCTAAACAACTGTTACTCTATTGTAAAGAACACAGATATTACCAGAAAACATTATTTACAGAATGATTATCAGGTTGATTATATAAAATACAGATGAAAATATACACCCTTAGGTTTGAGATAAGCCAAGCAAATTCACTACTGCTAACTAAAGCACTTTGAAGAAGGCGACAGGCACCAAATATCAAAATTGAATCACAAAACTACTCAAAGTAACAGACAAATTTGGGACGGTAGAGGTACAGCAAAGATCATTTAAGTTGGAATGATTTATAACTAATACTACCCTATCACTTATTACTTTGCTTCATTCAAATTCTACTTTTCTTATACAAAACTGAAGAGAAACCTTTACTCCCTGTGATTTCTTCAGCAGCTTTTTTCTTAATGCATCTATGTAATGCTTTGTACTCTACATCTTACAAAATACATCCCCACATTTAAGTGCATAACTAGAAACTGTGCTGAAATCGTGGAAAAGCGCTTCATAAATCTCAGGCGCAATAAAGTCATAACAATGATCAGCTCCAGCTCCTGGAAGCAGTTCTGTGAAAGGTGAAGTTTCAGAAAAGTGACTTCGATCCCTGGTTTTCAAACTCTGACCATGCATCATTCAATTCCATGAAGATCATTTTAGCATATTGCTCGTAGGGCTGTCCTGTGGCCTGGAAACAAAGAGAATGCACCATAAGCATAAATGCATTAGAAATTAGGTCTTTAGAAAAGATTCCATCCCTTTTATATTTGCTGTCTTATTCAACAGCTACAGACTGCTCTGTGAATATAATTCTACAGAGAACTCTCTCCAACCTTATCCAAAGCTTGCCATGAGTATTTTTAAAATAAATCCAAATCCTTGGTTTCCTTATGTTACTTTCAAGATTTCAGTTCAATTCATAAGTCATTAAAATTTATCTAAAACCAATTTTCAAAGCTGTTCTTTTCATAAATAGTTTAACGTACTATTATTTACTAATAAAATTAAGTAATTTTTGGAATTGCTTCCTGAAAGATTTTGCAGTAGTCTACAGGGATAAAATCTGAGTCCTCTTTAAGACAACTTCTTTTGAATGAAATTCCCTGGAGAAAAATCTGTAGTTGGTTGTGAATGGCACTAAGACCCAGCACGACTGGCATAGCTCTTCCTGTGTGTTTGCTTCCATACTCAAGGATAGTACTCCTGATTCCCTGCCGGTTTCACAGCTGTCCTGACTCTGGGCCAACACCATCCAACCCTTGTGGTTAATAAACATCCAGTCCCAAAAGATGGTTCTCTCCAATAAAAAAGAGAGGCTCCAGAGCCCCCTCCAGTATTCTTCCCCTTCTCCTGCTGCTTAGCTTTTGGCACCCGCAGTACTTTATCAACGCATAACAGGAAAGTGGCAAAATAAAAGAATGAGGAAGACAAATATGCCTTAAACAGAGCTGTATTCTGACACTGATGCATTAAGGGCCTTACAGATAACACCTAAAAAACCACCACAAAGGTGGAAGAAGTCACATATCCAGGAACTCTAAAGGAGGGGGGGAACTAAAAAACCAAAAAATGTCATATTTGTTATAGACACAAGACAACATAGGATTTAGACGTGCTCACTAAACCACTAGAGAATGCAAACCTGAAAACTCAAACCAGGTATATCCAGTGCTTCTCTTTCTATCTAATACAAGAGCTGAGAACAAGAAGCTACCTTGATACATTGGGATGCATTAAGTATTTTTAAAAAGACAGATGCAATGTAATACTCATTACATATTTTTCATCTGATAACTTGTTTATTCTACTAAGCTTTCTTTTTTTAGTAAAAATGGTTTAGTAAATGAGGTTCAGCAGTTTTTTCCTACCAGTTTGCTGTGGCAGCCTCTGAGTCTCCATACTAGTTCTTAAAGACTTGAAATACCAGCTCACAGAAATGAAACAGATTCCACTAATCAGCATTAATTCTGCCATCTGTCAGTCAGAACCCAGCAAGACTGACTCTGGTGCTCAGTACAGCCCTCACTGGATCTTTCATTTGTTAACCCTTCTCTGTTGAATTCTGCGCTGTGCCAGGACAACAAGAATAATCCTGTACTACCTGAATGCAGTAGGATCACATTCAGAAGACAATGGAAGCACAGTGAAGAACATCCAGGGTGCTGATTAAGAAGCAAGGCATTTGCCAGTAACCTGTATGGTATGGTAAAAGCAGTTTGTATTCCTCCTATAATAAAGAAGATCAGAGGAAAACACTTACCTTATCAGGATGAACCACAAGCACTGCTTTCCTGTAGTATTTCTTTACTTGTTCAGGAGTTACTAAATCTGCCATGCTGACTGGTTTCCACTTATTTTCCCCTTCCCAAAGCACTGTATGTAGAGTGGATATTAATGCTCTGATATTTCTCTCCTTTCCATCAATCCATTCAAGAATCTGGGAAAATCAGAATACATAGAACTGAATGCAGCACTGTAAGTATTCTCAGCCTCTAGAGACATAATCTTCACTCTCTGCAAGACCATATGATCATGACTCAAGCGCAGTTGTCCTACTGCACTCACTCCCTAAATTCAATTGCCTTAGCCACTCAAACAGGGATACTTTGCATCTATCACTGGAGAATAGCTCATTGTTACTAGTTTACTGCAGAAATTCAGTCATTGCAAGAGAAATTACAGGAGTAATTAAAAACATCTGTTACAATTAGGTATTATATTAATCTTATCCCTGTCAAGGCCCACAGACAAATTATTATTTGATTTGTACAAAAGCGTAAATATATTTTAAAACTTCCATTGTACAAGCTTTGTACAAAAGATAGTGTCTAGTAATAATTCGTGTTTACTTAGGCAACCTGCAGAAGCGCAGAGACAAAAGTGCTCTTTGAGATATCCCAAGGTCAATTAGAGTAATGTTGCTCAGACTTTAACAGAAATATGCAAGCCATAACACAGGGATACAGTGTTTTCATTGAACCCTTACTATCACCAGTGAGAATGGTAACTAAATATCTGTACTGATTTCCATTTGTGGTGACTTCTGTTAAAATGTACCCATGCACTCCCTCTTCAGGACAGACACTTTGTGAAAACAAATTTCAGCATTCCTTTAAAGCTCATTTACAAACTTTTCTGAAGCACCATGAAAACTAAAATCTGGAAATGTATTAATATGTGAAGTTATCAATGACTAACGGATCAAAAAAATCTGAACAAGGAACATATCCCAAACTAGTTATACATCCTGTCTCCAGAACTGCACCTTCTAGTAATTTCTTAAGATAGCAGCAGCACTGTTTAATCAGAAAATGAAAATACATTATCACCCTGAAGACAGCTATTATTTTTTAAAGCGTATTCTTGTATTATCAGCTACATTCATATTTTCTAAACCATGAGCCTTTAGTTTCTCTGTTGGTCATTGTATCCTTCTGCTCTGTTATCAGCAGTTCTAAGCATAAGATCAGATCTTCACTTGAATTACAATCACTGTTAAACAAACCTTGAGTTTCAAGGGGTCCATATCTTTAGACATCTCTTGTTTTCTCATCTCAGCAATTGTCTTTGGCCCCTTTTTATCAGATTTTGCTGAAAATCCTTGATTAGATAAGAGATCCTCAAAGTCATTTTCTGAAACTTTTGGCTTTTGACCTATGAGAAGAGAAAAAACATTAAATGAGAAGTTTCACTAGAGAATACATTAACAGGGGAAATATATTGCCCTTAGATACACCTGGATGGCATTTATCACTGCCATGATAAATATCATTCAGGGACACCAAAAGCCACAAAACTAAGAAGGATAAAAATAAAAGGGATCTCTAACAAACTTTCAGTCCAGCAGAGCAGACAACCTAACATGCTAACCTCTGACTAATACTTGCATGTCTTCCTTTTTAGAAAAATGAAGTAGATTTGGGGGAGCGCACATCTATCTACAAATTTGGAAATTCTTCCATTGTAAGTTAGCTTCAAATGCCATGCAGCAGTTTTTCAAGTAACCATATACTCAACAGTATCATTGGAAGCATATAGTCAACACCTAAGTATGTTGAAACTTATCCAGAATAATGAACTAATAAAATACCAACATGAATATTCAATACATAACCAACAAATTTCAGAGAACTGCAGAATAACTGAACTCTGAAGAGGCCTCTGAATGTTGTCTAGTTCCATCCTCATTCAAAGCAGGGACAACCAGGTACATTTGTTAGGCCCTTGTCCCGCTGAGGTCCATCTGTTTTTAAGGGAGAGGAATTACAACAACCTGTTTCAGCATTTCATCATGCCAATTGAATTTTTTGCCTTGCTCTACAGACTTCTGTGTGCTGCAGCCTACACTCACAGCCTCTGCATCCTGACACCTGTTGCTAGATACGGACCAACAGAATAATTCCAGCTTAAAGAAGTACCTGCTGTTCACTTATACGTCAGTTTAAGGGAAGCACAATCCTAATATCAACACACCAGAAAATAAAATTTTCCAAGAAAGTTCATACAGAAGAGGTAAAGCCTGACCCGGTAATTCCAGGTTTGCCTACACAGTTGGAACATGTTAAAGGACTGTATGATTCCACCTGGTCCTGTCCCCATGTCTCTTTCAAACACAAGAATTTTCAGTAATTTTTCTTTCTCAAGATAAACTACTCTTCTTCAGCCAGGAAAAACAGTGTATCCCTTTATCTTTGTATCACAAACAGACAAACACGAAGCAACATTATCAACCAACTCTCCCCGGATGGATCAAATTTACCTTTCTAAACTCACTGATACTAAACCAGTTCCCATGTGGGTGAGTAATTACAGCCTCGAGACTTTATGCCCAAACTCGTGCTATCATCAGCTTGTCTGTTATGTACTGGGATAGGTTTGGAAAGGCAGGATATCAGATTTGGCAAGTGCTTTCTTGTTTTCTAACAGACAAAACTTAAATGTAAAGAAAAATATGAAGGTAGAAGAGCTTCTGCAGGTAACAACACTCCCAACTAGCTTCACATGGGACATTATAAGTAATACACATTCAAAAAACTTACCAAAGCTTGGGGCTCTGACTCCTCTTTCTTCTCGTCCCCCAATAACACTGAAGTTTACTGTGTAGTTGGGCTTAGCTGCTGTGCTAGACTTAGTCTGGGACTGCCATGAAGTACTTTGTGGTTTGGAGGATTTCTGCCACTGATTTCCTAGCTTCTGAGATGGAACAGTCTTCTGACTAAATCCACTACCCAAGAGTCCAGCAGTGGATGAACCTAACAAAAAAAATACTCACTTAGTTGTTCAGTTAAGTGCCTGTCACCTGTTTAATACAAGTAAGACAGTTTGGTCTTGACATATAACCACATAGTTCACAGTGTAACAGGAAGGTGTGGGTAAAATGAAATTAAGAGTCTCATTAAGAAGTAACTTGGATAGCAGGAGCTGGAGGCTTTACTGAAAGTCTTTTCTTACAACTCAAGGTTTCAAATGTCAGTTTTAGCAAAAACATGCACCCTTATCTGAAGGGTCAGGCACACGTCAGGCTAGGAGAAAATATGGCTGTGACAGTAGTTCTGCTTCCCACTTCTGCTAATATGCAGTGCATAATAAACAACTAATTACAAAAAATGGTAACAGACTGAGAAGATTTTCAAATGAATGCTTTCAAAGTCTCTAGTGGTTCCTTGCACTATTGTATAAGGAAGATGAGGAGATCATTATTCTATAGAAGCATTCACAAGGAATATACTGCACATGAGTAAGAAAAGCACTGCAGCCTGCAGGAGATCCTGTAATCAGCCTCCTCTGGTGTAGGCCAAGCCTGTCTGGGTATACACAGCAATGCAAACTTGATTTTGAAAAATTATCTTTCACCTATTCTTTCAAAGCATTCTACGTTTATTATTGCAGTTTTCAAGGCTAACAAATTCTTCCTGTAGAACAAGTCAATGCCTCACTGTTGACAAAAACTTTCCAACACCACACTCCTACTTTCTGACAGAGGACCATTCCTAAAGAAGAGTGTGATAACACCAACCAGCACAGAAAACTATTGGTATCCTACCAGTATGCTAACACACCAGTATTCACTACTTTTAGCTGCTATTTTTTTGGGGTTTATATAGCATTCATATTTAAGCAGCTTGCACTCTCATAAATTTTCTTCCAGAACTGTATCTTGTATGCGGAAGCCATAAAACACCTATGAAAAATACAACAGAATGTGGTATTCAAGTTGTATTCCAAAACTGAATTCCAGTTCTTGTGATGTCTTGAAAATTCATTTCAAGCCTGGGAACATTAACTAGGACAGTGACATCTGGCTACTTCTTAATGCAGTCATTTTTCCTACTGAAAGCTAACTGAAAGAGTAATGAATTGACCCAAGTCCTGCTAAAATTAGTTTGATTTCTTTCATCTGATTCAGTGTGGGCTATACCTATATCTTTAAGTCAAGAATAAATTGACTTTTTTTACTGTCACACTATCTGTGCATTTAATAATCTGTGTTAACCTGAATTATTAAACTAGAAAATTTTTAACAATTTTTACTGCAAAGCACCCTCATTGGTACTGCTTCAACACCAGAATTTTGCAGTGCTTATGCCCAAGCAACATCAAGAAGTCAAACACTGCATGCTACCTAGCATTTCTACAAGAATTCCACTCAATTCAATACACAGTGCTAACTGCCAAGGCAACAGGGTAAAACCTCCATCAGCTCCAAGCTAAGGGAAAAGCAGGTTTGCTCAATTCAGTGACACTAGGCTGTTCTGAATCATTCTGTGTACTCTGGGCAGCTGGTCACATTTGTTATGGCAGTGTGGGTTCTGAAGTGCGAGGACTGCAGCTCTTTTGTGAGTGCTACAGGACTAAATTCCCGAGTTTCAGGCCAATAAAACATCTGGAACAAAACTTATTCTGCAACACTTCTTATCTTCCAGAACTCCTTGTGCCCTTCACTGCAAACTGAATGCAAGCATTCATAGTGTTTTTGGTACTGGTGTGCAACATATGGCCCTTGATTTGTGCTTATCTTACAAACATGGTAGATGTGAGTAGCAGAGCTATGAAAGTCTACTGAATTCAAAGGAAAGTACTTAATGAATTAACTGTTACTTTGGAACTAAAAATAGTTAACTAATTCAATCCTGCTTTCATTTTAAATCCTTCAAGAACAGTATTAATCAATGCTAGGTAAGAAACCTCATGCTCAGTTACTGAATCAGCGACTCCTGGTTTCTCTTACCATCTCAACTCTGTTTTCAAGCATTAATTAATTTTACTGTTCTTATATCACAGCTGTAGTTATCTTCTGAAATACTATTCTGGATGTTTAAAAATATCTGGAAGATTCAATCTTTTCTTGTTACTCACTAGCTCTCAGCAAATACCTCAAGCTAGATATTGACAATTAAAAAGAAACACTTCCCTTTATAGGCTGTCAAAACCATTTATTGGGACAAGAAGCAAATCAAACAGTAGAGGCCCTAAAAATATAGTCTATCAAAAGTAAGATCTTACCTGGAAGACCAGATCCCAGATTGGCAAGATCAGCAAAAGGATCAAAGTTCTGAGCTTTCGCTTGGCTAAAAGACAAACCTGAAGACACACTGGACTGGCTTCCGGTGGTAAAAGCTTGGCCTGTATAATAAGAAGACACATCACATACCTAGTCTGTTTGGAAACTGAGAGAAAGAATAAAAATAGCATCTACACAACATCTCATGCAAACCTCCCCAATATTCTACTTCACAACATCTTTCCCCATTACAAGAATCGCCATTACTACAGAGAATTGAAACAATTTAATTCCTATGTCTTGAACTTTAATCTGAAAAACTACACAAGTGTCTTACTAAAGGAGCATTTAAGCAGCAAAGCAAAAATGCACAAAGACATGTTCAGCAGTTTCAGGTGATTAAACTGACCCAGTCTGGAGTATTCCTCTAATGGAAAAATTTAATTTCATAATACCTTCACAAACAGGCTTCAGCTGTGGTGATGCTACACTGCTGGTTGTTGAGGAATCTGCCCAAGAATCCCACCCACTTAAGAGATCTGGGTGACTTGTAGATGATGATATTTTAGGTGGCTCTGCTGTCAAGTTGCCTACAGAAAAAAAAAGAAATGTTTTCATGTTTAAGAAAACCATAATAAAAGTATATATATTTGCCAATACCAAGAGAATGTGTATCACATTGTCAGCTACATAGCTTGTTTAAATCTCTCGGTAACAATCTAAAACAGGACTCAGAAGGGTTGTAGCACTGGAATTCCTCCATTTCTATTTTAAAACATCCCACGCACTGCATAGATAAGGTATTTTAATGCACAGGCAATGCTATGAATTTAACAGCTTAGGTCTCCTGACCAAAAGGACTAGCTCAGGTACAGATCTAAGGCATGCTGCTGTTCCTGACAACACAGCTGGTAAGCGGGAAGCAGCAGTGCTCCATGAATGGTGCTCTTTATCACTCAGTAGTCTGGGTGTTACACAGGTGAAGCCAGGTCACTTCAAAATGCAGGTTTACCTAATACAGGGTGCTTGTGACAAAGGGGCCTGTTGGCCAACTAATACACTCTTTGAAGTGTAACACACAAATGAATAAACACAATTGAAGAGCAGGATACAGGAAGAGTGATTTTTTCTGGGAAGAGGCTAAGAATCTCTAGCTGCATGGATAAAAACCACTTTTCTATACACCATGACATTTAAATGAAATTGTCGTATTTAAAAGCATGCAAGGGTGCTGCCACCAACTCCTGGAAAATGTCATATCCCATTTAAAGGTATTATAACTGCCATGCCTGACACTTCCGAATTATTCTCCACTTACACACTCACACAAACTATGAGGTGAGCCATCCTCAGAATGAGAAATGCTATGTATGGAACACTTAAAACTGCATGCCAGCTTGGAGCATTCTCCTTGAGCAGAGCTTGTGGAGACTCATAGTGAAGCAGGACAGCTTTTGAATGTAACTAATGCTATAACAACTGTCAGTGCTACAGGGAGAGGGGATATTTCAGTAAAGCACATTTAGTGGTGTTCTAAGACATTTCACAGACACAGGGTTAACCCAGCCATCCTTACAAAGGCAGTAACTTTCCGAGGCTTTGAAAGTCTCAACTACTACATCACAGCCTTTCACTCGTCTCAGCATCTCAGCCTTACATTCTAAATATTAGTATCAAATCCTCTTAATTAAGGAAATAATTAGAAGCAAATTAAATACCCCTATAGTACCTCAATCTACTAATACCATTTATAATTAGATCTTACAGCTGCAAAGTGAGCACGTCACATACTGTGCAACAAATATCTGCCAAAAGCCTGTATTACAGCAGTACTCTCTGCTGCATGTGAGGGAAAACATTAGAATAAAACACACGAAGCACCCACCATTTCCAGCCCTTTCTCCAGACCCAAGCTTCATCTCCCTGCCTCTGAAACCACGGGAGAAACAATATATACTGGTCTCAATACTAAGGACCCCAGCTATCTGCTAAACCACAGTGTCGCTGGCTACAAATCAGCACCTGTTCATCAGCTTAGAACTTTGTTGTATTATATTCCACTCCCAAAAGTTAAGCGGGCCTTGAATTACTACTAATATTGATTTTTAGGCTAGAAATTATTTTGTTCTACAGTCTCTGCTATTAAAGGTTTTTTACAGGAGCATAAGAAAATTAACACAATCATATGAAATTAACTACTATGAAAACAAATTGAGAGAAACAAGAACAAATTAATTTACAGATGAAAGCATTTGAAGGATTGAGAACCTACTATGGGAATGAGCTGTTTTATAACAGTTGGCTTAAGAGAAGTCAAGTTCATTGCCTCCCCCACGCTGAACTAAGCAGGAAATAGCCTACTGCTACATAAAGCAGTAAATTCACTATTAAGAGTAAAAGCTCATATACAAACACTACACTTATCAGAAAAATCTAAAACAATGCCATGTACAATATACTGAACAGATAACCCATTTCTCCTGAAACCGTTCTTATGCTATCTTCTTTTTAATTCTAAAATGTGGGCATTATGTTGGATTTTAACATCAAGAAAAAGCGTTATCAACTTTTTGACTTCGATACTTTGACTTCTACATATTCTGAAGAGGTATGATGAAACCATGCTGAATCTCTATTTTTGTAGCTGACACATTGCAATTCATACAAGCACATTAGGATAAAGGAGCAGAATTCCTAAAGAAATGGTAAAACATGAACTATAGCTCAATATTCCAAAAATGGAAGCAATTAAGATGAACATGCAGATCCAAACCTGGTTGTCTCAAGTTTTTTAATATGCATACTGATAATCCCTAGCCATACAGCAATGAACCACTGGAGGTCTCGGCAAAGAACGTTGTTCTTTACTAGCACTGCTCAAACCAAGCCAAGATGCAAGAATAAGTTGGTGGTAATCAGATCACACTTTCCAGCTTCCCAAAATAAGAGACCTGCATTTCACTACACACAACTTCACATAAGGTTTTCTTTATTTAACTTGTCATGTCTACAGGAAATCCTTTAATCACAGACAACAGGATTTTCCGTGAACCAAGAGGCTGGTTTAGTATGATGCAAGGTTTTTTTAACCTTATCGAAAGCCTGTCTGAGAACTCAAGTTCACAGAAACTAACTTCTCCTCAGGAGAAAACTACACTGATCACTCAAGGTTTCTTTTGACCACCTTCCAAATTTCCTGCTATCTTTGATGGTAGTATATCTTGACTCAACCTGCATTAAAGATGATCTGCTACTTAAAAAATACAGAAGAAAATTAAGTTACCTTGTTAATACACAAGCTGTATAGCAGCAACAGCACAACATTTTCCTATTACAGGACAGAATGCCTTAAAAGACCAGATATTGTGTAAGAAATCTCTTTCATTTTAAAACTCCTATGATATTAAATTTTAAGCCAACATCTGAGAAATACAAAGTTAAAGTTCTACATCTTGAACTTATGTTCACTGAAACATCTTTTCTCCTGGTATCTATAGCAGTTTAGTAATCATTTACTGACAAACAAAGTTTATCCATCACTAAAATTTGATTCTAGACACTTACAACTGCTCCAACAGTAGAGTCATCAAATTTCATTACTGCAGCTCATTTTGAATGTCACTGCCATTACTACTAATTTATTTTTAGTTTAAAATTTTTCTCCCTTTAATGATCTTATGTTTGCACTGTCTTCTGCTCACTTAACACAGTTCTTCTGAATATGTAATTTGAGAACGTGTTCTTATTTTTCCTTTTTTCTCCAGTTACGAGTGATCCTGTCCTTTCCAGACTCAAAAAATCACATTAAGTGCAACATAATCATTAATATGCCTTGCTTACTTGATAAAATTGGTACCTGTCACTGGATAGAATGCTAAAAGCTCAAATACATACATCATTGCAGCTAAACACACATATGAGCTCTCATTTGAAAGATAAATGTAAAGGAGTACAAAATGCTACCCCAGTTCCTCCACCTCCATACAGTTTTTAAAGACTGCCCTGCAATAGAGAAATACTTGGAAATCAATGTAAAACAGCAGGCTGAAGAGAAAATGGGTATATTTTAAGTATCTTTTCCTATGTCGACAGAAAGCTCCAGAAATTACATTAAAATAGCAGGTATCCTAATACACTTACCAGGCTGCAAGTTATCAAATAAAATCAAGAGTAAGCACAAAACAATAAGCAATGAAGTCAGATGTAAAAATATTCCTTTTTTCCTCTACTTGTTCAAATGTTATTAACAGCTGACTATTCATGGTGTTCTCCTTAAGGTTGCACATAAACATTTAGTGAACAGAAATCCGTATTTTATTTTTCCTACTTTAATTTAATACATAAAAGGCTTTTCTGTGTCCTCCCTGATAATAGGGTCTGGTACTATTCAACTCGGAGAAAAGAACCAGGAACATTCTTACAAATGTGTAAAAATATTTAATGTGAAGAAACAAAAAAAGACTGAGATAGACTCTTCTCTGTGTTGCCCACTGGAAGGACAAGAGGCAATAGGGCACAAACTTAAACACAGGGAACTCCATTAAAAAATACTTTCTTTCCTCTAAGATCTCCCCAAACCTGGCATAGGTTGCCCAGCTGTGGAGTCTATAGTGTTGGAAATGCTAAAAACCAGAAAGGATATGACACAGTCCTGAACAGCCCACTCTACATGATCCCGCTTTGAGCACATAAGCTAGAGAATCTCCTCTTGAGAGGTCCTGCCCCTTCCAGTGAGTTAGATTTTGGCTGAGATCATAAAATATGCTGAGCTACCAGGGAACCACAAGGATCACAGAGTCTAGCTTCTGGCTCTGCACAGGATAGCCCCAAGAATCACATCATGTGCCTGAGAGTGTTTTCCAAACATTTCTGGAACTCTTGTCAGGCTGGTGCTGTGAACACTTCCCACTGTTCCAGTGCTCAGCCAGCCTCTGGGAGAAAAACCTTTTCCTGATATCCAACCTAAACCTCCCCTAACACAACTACAGGCCATTCCCTTGGGTCCTGTCACTGGTTACCACAGAGATCAGATCAATACAGACCCCTTCTCTTTCCCTCACAAGGAAGTTGATGACTGCAACGAGGTCTCCCCTCAGTTTCCTCTTCCCCAGGAGAAACAGACCAAGTGACCTCAGCTGCTCCCCATACAGCTTCCCCTTAAGGCTCTTCACCATACTCATGGCCCTTCTTTGGACAGTCTCTAATGACTTAGTGTCTATTTTTATATTGTGGCACCCAAAACTGCCCCCAGCACTCGAGGTGAGGCAGCCCCAGCACAGAGCAGAGTGGGACAATCCCCCCTCTAGCCTGGCTGGTGATGCTGTGCCTAATGCACCTAAGGACATGCTTGGCCCTCCTGGCTGCCAGGGCACTGCTGACTCATTCAGGCTGCCATCAACCAGGACCCCCAGGTCCCTTTCCATGGTGCTCCTCCCCAGCATCTCATTCCCCAGTCTGCCTGCATCCAGGTTTCCCCATACTAGGTACAGAATCTGGTGGAAATAATGCTCCACAGATCAATATTGATCAAATCTTCTATTGAGCAAAATACTTATCTTTGGTAACTTCACACAGGGACAGCAATAGTGGCGTAAAGCTGACAACTATACAAGTACACAACTGAAACGTATGGCTCTTACTATCGACAGGAAAGAACAAAAACATTGCAAAGGAGGCAGCAAGTGGAATCTTCTCAGCAGAATCAATCACAGCTGGAATATAATGATTAATAATATGATAGAGAGGGCGATCAGCTGAGTAGCCTTTTATTTCAAAGAGGAAGCCTTTCTCTCAGTCAGACAAATAATGCTTTTTTTTCTGTCCAGTTTGTCTGTATTTAACACTCAGACTGCATCACTCAGATGCAGCGTCAACAAGAGCAACTGCTAAACAAAGAGGGGCAAGTCAAAGCTGCATGCAATAAGCCCTGGGAAGAAATCACTGGATTCAGGAAAAGGTGTGTGATACCACCATTCCTAGCTACCTGCACTTTGTAAGTAGGTGTCTACATGAGAAGACACCTGGGCTTCTCTGTTGGACAAAGCTAGCTCCAACAGACTCACCACAAGCCACAGCTGAGCCTCACAAACTAGATGTCTTTGGGAAAACATGTTTTCCCAAAAAATACTGCACAGCAGCTGTAAGAGAAGGGACAGATATGACAGAAACAGCTCTGCAGACATTAAGGTAGGTGGAGAAGGAAGGGGAAGAGGTGCTCCAGATACCAGAGCAGAGATTGTCCTGCAACACATATAAAAAAACATAGTAGAACAAATATTCACGCTGCAGCCTGTGGAGGACCCTACACAGGTGGACATGTCCTCGATGAAGCCACAGCCCAGGGAGAGCAGCCCACACAGCAGCAGGTTCCTGGCAGAACCTGCAGTGCCTGGGAGAACCACATCCCTATAGCAATCTCTTCCTAAAGGACTGCACCCTACACAGAGCTGTGTTCTTGAAATATTGTATCCTGTGTGAAGCGCCTATACAGAAAGAGGGACTGAGAGTGCAGCAGAGAAGAGACCTCACAGGCTGATCACAACCCACACCCCTATGGACAGAACCCACACTTTTCTTCGAAAGTCAGATTTTAAAAAGCTTAAACACTAGCAGATCTACCACTCCACCATTTCTGCAAATGTCTGTTTCTCCTTAAAGAATGATGGGAAAACTGAACATATCACAAAGATTTTTGTTTAAAGATTAACAGATTTTAAAATAAATGCATGAGGAAAAGACTTCGCCAAGAATATATCAGAGAAATGAAACAAATAAGATTAGAGTATTACATAAGGTACTTTGTAAGTATATTAGCAGAATACATTCAGGTCAGGAAGGTGCAAGCTAGCCTCAGCCGGCATTTTAAGAACTAGCTATATTATAACTTGACATGCTCATTTGTCTTCCAAGGTTTTCAGAAAATCTTTAAAACCTAAATACAGTCAACACAGCATACTATCACATACAAAATAAGTTTCCAGATGTTTGGGTACCCTCAGTTATTAGATCATTAAGAGGAAACTCCAACTCCTAATATATGGTTAGCAATTCTACAAATCCTGTCACATCACAAATAATAGCATGACATTATAGAGAAAACACTTGCTTCTTGGTGAATTTGCATCTGTACTTCCAGAGTACAAAGCTAATTAAAACAGCAATCACAACAAGTGGATCTCTTAAGACACTAATCCACTAAGCTGAAAGACAAATGCATAGAAGAGAAGAAACTGTTGAGAAACAGAACACCAGAAGCACACTTACCTAAATTTAAGAAATCTGAGCTGGAAGAAGGTGGAAGTGAACTTTGTGTGGAAGGAACTGTATTAGCTGTAGATGTTGAGGTTGGTTTAAGGAAATCCCCAAAGAGGTCTGGACCAGACAGGGCTTGATTCTCTGAGCTTGATGACATTGTGAATGGGTCAAATGGATCGGCTAAAAAATAAGCAGAAAAAAAATTATCTTATGACAAACTGTAGAATAAATGAAGTTGAAAAAGCCTTACTCCTCTGATGGCACAGACAAGAAGCAAAGCTCATGCTAGTAACTGCAGCAGCCTTCTGTCAATTTTGTGTGGCAAAGAGTAACCACCTATTCCTTCCTCTAGACAAATGAACTTTCACATGGTACAAAAAGGTTCTCAGCCATACATAATATGAATAGCTATGTCTTCTAAAGCAGCATACAATTCAACAACATTGTTAATTTCATCCATTTAAGACACATCTTAAGTTTGCGTGACCATCTGACACACAGAAGAATTACATTTATTAAATACTCTATGCCAAATCTGCAACTAGATTTGAAGAAAATGTACTACTACACTATTAAAAAGAATATGAAGTAAAATGTTCATACTACCATTCAGACTTGAAGGCATTGGCGATTCTGGGGCAGAAAACACGTAAACCCAGGAATGAAAACCAATAGAAGTAAGACTTCAGCAGGTCTCTAGTGATCCCAATGAAGAAAAAACTAACTTGAAGAGTATTTATAGTCAGCATAGAGCAACATGTGACAGTCAGCTGGAATCAGGGCTTTAGATATTCCTGTTTCTGCTGCCCTCTAGGGTTAAAACCCCTGAAGAGCCCAGGGAGTCCTGCCACATTCACTCAGAAGCTGAAGAGAAGGAATAATCCTGCTGTAATACCCCAGCACATCCTCAGGTAATGACCACACTGTACAGGACTCAACAATATTTCAAGCAAATTTACCATAGCATCATACATAAACAAAACCTCAAGTTTGTTGTGCAAGCTAAAATACAACAGTGGCCAAATATTCTCACTTCTGCAAGTATCTCACTTAATACAATTCAATGAAATACACTGAATGAGAATGACTACAAGAATGCGATATACACATGACTACTGATCAAATGTTTCATGCAATAGACATGGCTAAAGAAAGATAATGTAATAAAGGTTTCGTTTTATAGAATTGTACCTATGTAAAAATGGTAAATCACAATTATTCTTCCCTGACCACAGTAACAAAGTTCAATAGTGAATTGCCTCAAAATAAGAAAACATCTTAAACCATCTAAATGCTCTGTGAAAAATACTTCTAGCTGTCTAGAGATGAAAGCTTTTAGTACCTGTGAATCATCTTCGCGCAAACAAACAAAACCTTGTAATGGTTTCCCAGCTTATGTGAGTAATATTCCCAGAAATCTTACCATTAACTTTAGGCAGAGAATTGTTATTCCCAAAAAGTGACAAAGAGATGAGTATCCACTGGTAAGAGGAACAGAATCTCTGAACTAGAACAACTTGCTCAAATACCAAATAGACAGCACTACATCACATTCTCTTTAAGGATACTGACTTGCCAACAACATCAGTAAAACCAGCAAGAAAACATCTTTTAGCAGTATCATTATCCTACTGGTTTGAACAATAATCTACAGGATTTCCAGTTGTTCAGCAGTCTTATGTGATTAACACTTAAAAATCCCACACAGACATTTGACCTAAGCAGCATAGTTCTGTACATCTAATGCCATTGCTTTACACAAAGTTCAAGTTATGACAAGTCTATGCCTTAACAAGGGAAGTTATGGATTTAGAAAAGGATCTAGCATGCAACATTCATATGGGAAAGCTAAGAATTCCTCAAGATACTGAGTTCCCTTGAAATGCAAAATTTGATACTTTTCTATTTACAAAAGTTTAAAGTTAACAGGATACTGACAACATAACAGAATATCTGAGTAACGTACAGGAACTTCTCTCCTTCATGCAGAAGTAACACCTGTTCTATTCATAGTCTTGTTACAGACTGACATGTCTTCACCATTCACCATCTTGAAACACAGTACTTATTTTCTAAGCACAATGCAAGCAGCAGTTTTCATGTGTTGCCCAGATGATAAGTGCTAATATTAAACTCACATACCTGAAGACGCAGCTGCTGCTGAAGATGAACCCTGAGTAGAAGCTGGACGCTGACTGCTGAAAAAGAAATCTGTTCCTTGTCCAAGAAGATCTCCAGTAGGCTCATTTGAAACCTGTGACACGCTGCTCACAAACAGATTGTTCAACAAGTCAGCATTACTTGATGAAGAGTTTATTTCTGAGATAGGTTGTTTCTGTTCTGCTGAAATATCAGAGTCTAGTCCCAGCAAGTCTACATTCTCTTCAGGAAGAGATTTTTGTAATGGTGCAGATGGAGCTTCAAAACTGGCTTCAAAAAGCAACTCTCCTTCTGGAGTAGAGTCTTTCTCATCAACTGCACTTCTTTCATCTGGAAATGTTGGGAACTCCTCATCTGAAGGATCACTCTCTTCCCTGTCATCAGACAGCTGAACACAATCATTTTTAGATGAACTGTCTTCTATTCCACTTTCTGGAGTTTTTCCTTCTTGAATGGAAAAAAAAAAAAAGAGTAACATCTTTAAACAACCAGCATTATTCTTTTGACTAGGGTAAAAGAAACTTTCACGGTGACATCATATGAAGTTAATTCCTAACTAACCAGAACTCATACAAGAACTGATGAAAAAGGAACTACATGCTGCCCGCTACCTCTTTGTACAGGGCAGACAAAGGAGCAGCTGACTACCATATTTGCCACTCCACGAAGACGGGCATTACAAATTTTTTCAAAAAGAGACTGACTTGGACATTCACCTCAGATCACTATGTCTCTTAGAGCTTACAAGATTTCTCAGTAACTGCTGTACTCAATAAAAGCATAAGGAGCCGCTGACATTTTTAACAATAAAGCAGCAACCAGAAAATGGAGTTACACATGTGTTGTAAAATTACATTTTCTTAGTCCTACTTACTGATCTGGACCCCACTGGCTAATCTACTTTGTTTCCTCTGTTCCTCAGCCAAAGTGGAGCTGTGGGAGTGAAAAGCTTCCTTGCAGATCTTTAAGGTTAAGATTTTTACAGAAAAAGAAAAATTTAGCTCAGCATTTAAGTTATACTCAACACTAAACCCCTTTACTTGGTGTTTATCCAAATGAAGGAGAATAACCACTTGTTATTCTATAGAGCTCACTCTTTAAATAGCTCTTCCTCGTGGTTAGTGAATTAGAGACTTTTGCTGCCTAAGAAGGCTTAAGCATTCACTGGAAAGCATACAAGACAAACATAAACCACACAGTACTTCGGAGGAAAACCTGTACCTTTCCAGTCCAGAGAGTGAAAGAAGTTGTTTGCATCAGTACTACCGCTGTGTGGGGATTCTGTATCAGTAGGTGCACTTTCTGAAGACTGATCCAACTGGGATGCCTCTGCTTCATACTGTGCAGTTGAACCTGGCTGTCTAGGCAACTCTGGTTTCCCTGTAAAACAGAATTTAGGCCAGAGCCCTTAGAGAGAAACTTCTCAATCCTCCACATGGCAGCTGATACTTGTCTTTCAAGCTGACTGCTGTAGGAAGACAATTATCTCCAATCTATTGCTCTACAAATGCAAATTCCTGCCCCCACCATCTTTGAAATTAGCATTAACTTCTTTTCAACTGCAAAAACTGGTAAAACTCCGTTTTGAACTAGGACATTAAATCAGAATCATAGAGTAAAACTCAGACATTCTATTTACATTTGTAGGAAAATGTAATTAACACCTCACTTGTACCAACCATCCCCTAAAACATTCAAGAGCTATGAACAGTATCTGCAACAAGAGACAGAAAAATGCAAATGCAGCTGTAGAAAAACCCAGAATATACAAAGCCAGTGAAGAACATGGACTGGGTAAAAAAGGGGTGGTACACTGTATGATGGTATTAACTGCTTCTTATATTTCTTATTTTACTGAAATCAGGTATTAAGTGATTCTTGTGTAATATTCAGTTGCGCTGTTACCTACTGCTGTATGATCTCAAAACCCAAGTTTCTTCAAGACAAATGAAGAAGACTTCCTAAATTAGTTAAAATTCATCCACTGTTTGAAAAAAATGGGTGGACAGTTGGGAGACACCTATTTGTCTAAATTTAAATACACAGCTGGGAGAGCACTTTTTCACTCTCCTTCCACATTCTCAGTAGTAGCTTAGAGATGCTGAAAACATATATGAAAGATCTAACTAATGAAAGAGTAAATTCAATTTTAATGGCAAGTTTTTTTTTTAAATCAGTTCATAGCACTTACTTTTGTCCTATTCCCTTTCCAGCAATCTTAAGAAATATTTTCAGTGTAATTTGAAATCCTTACATTTCCTGTATCAATCAGAAAATGGAAGCGACTTAAGGAAATAAGAGTAACTTTTACAGAGCCCCATCATCAATGATGATGAAAAGCTAAACACCTTAGCTTTAGAGATCTGATAGTTGTGTTCACAGTAGGATTAAGATAAGTTAAATAGAAAATGGCCTAAATCATAGTACAAACAACACATATCCTGCTTAAAAGAAATAAAGGCCAGCAGCAACAATCTTGAATGAAAAGAAATGTACTAAAGATATACCATATTAACAGCACAGGGTGAGATCTCATGTATCACTAAAATCACCACAGTAATCTTCGTCATGCTTCTTTATCCTCAAAACACAGAGAAGGCTTAAGAGCCTGAATGAAAATGTCAAAGCTAATCACTGATACCAGGAGAAGAAGAAAGATACTGAACAGCATTAACTGCAACTAATGCAGGCGTCCACAGATAAAGACAAATACAGATAATAAAATAGTGTTTGCTGGAACATATTAGGAAAAGCGCAGGAAATTAATTACAACATTACATGGCTATGCATAAGAATGTTGATAAAAACATTCTTACCTAAAACTATTTGTAAGGAATGCTCACATAATTTTAAGTGAAATGATACTGGTGCCAGTTTAGCCATATAAATCCTGTTCAAGACATTGTGCCCACAAATACTGACTGTTACAAATCCATTTGTTATTAAGTCCCTCCTGCAAATGGCCTATATAGCTTACGAAGCTATGAAACCAAGCACATGTAAACACAGTAGAAGTAAGAGAAGTGTAATTACAATCCTCATTACTGGAGGATAACTTAAGCTCCTCCATACAATGCATATTTTAAACTGATATTTACAAAAAAAAACCCTTTCCGATTTCTTTCAATTAATGGAACATCAAAAAAAACCCAAAAGCTTCAAACACTAAGTACATTGAAAACCTTCTCACATTCTCTAGTTTTTCAATGGATTCATTACCAAATTTTGATAAAATTTCTTGCTGTTCCTCTCGAGTGGAGAAGAGGATCTTGGGATTCAGTCCCTTTATATTCATGTTATCCCAAGGTGGCTGTTCACAGCTGGGCCTATCTCTGGGCTCCACCTCTACTTCCAGATTGACTTGAAATAAATCAGGGTATTTCTCTTGTATGTCACAGGCATCCAGATCATATCTGTGAAGACATAGACAAGAAGTTTCTTGATACTGATGGCTAACTGGATTAGATCTACTGCAGTCCAAAACAAAACTCCAAAGCAATTAATATAAGACATTAAAAATGCTGTATTTGTTTACTTTTCCCATTTTAAACAGGTGGTATTTTTGTACGTTGTTTGTACAATGAACAAACCATCTCGTTTCCCTAAGGTGAGTAAACAAAAGACTCTTATTGCAGTCAAAGTAATCTACTTCCTGAACTGACTATATTTCCTATCCCAGTATATGTTGATGTTTGGCAGGTTAAGCAGTTTCAAAGACAACTTCTTCCAGTCTCACAAAAAGGTGTCAACATACTTGGCAAATTTCACTGTAGTGGCATTTCGGGGCACAAAGCCTGTATGGAACTGAATCTGAAACATCTTCATTGAAGCCATCTGTTGAAAACAAAACCAGGAAACTGTATAAATCCACATGAACAGTATGTACAGTGTTCTGCCTTTAACATAATGCAAAGTATTATTAGTATTGAAATATTTTGAAATACTCACTTTGCTACAAAAACTTCCATTTAATTACAAGTATACTTTATCTTGAAAGATTTAAATGCATTTGAGAGAGAACATAAACAGATCTATTACTAGCACTAACAAACCAAAAGATGTTTAGTCAGGTATATCACATCACTAACCTCAAAACAGACTATCAAAGTATTTCCAGATCCTGTTCTGGAGGCTAAAACTGTATGACCCTCGTTCCTTTTCTGAATAGCATATGCTCAGAAAAATCCATTGTGCAATATACCAACCAAGCAATACATGTATGTCACATACAAAGGAATAGATTTGAAACAGTTTTAAATGTACCACATTTAAAAGGACACTTCAGAAGGCATGCAAGGAGGGTTTTTTTTGTACAACTTCAAGTCAGCCATTCATTCCAGACAGAATTGTATGGCTTTTGTGCATTGACTCATTTTAATCACTCAACTGTTCACAGAAAAACTACTTTCCCATGCCTGATGGGAATATGAGTGTCCAGAAAATGCTACTATAGAATATTCAGGTAGCTCCTGATCTTGCACAAATCCAAATTACAGCTCACTGATCAATGCAGCCTGTATTTGTTCCCTAGCATTAGTCACAACACCTTGATACAGTCTTGCCAGTCCTTACAAAGAAGTCATGCAGTAGTACTCCAGAATATGATATAACAAAACTGAATTATGAAAGCTTTCCTTGTAAATGAGTATTTACTGAACATCATAGACAGAAACCAAATAATAGAAAAAGCATTGCCACAGATTAAAGGCAATGACTCTTCCCCTCTATTCAGCACCAGTGAAGCTTCAGCTGTAATTGCGATGCCCAGTGCTGGGCTCCTCAGTACAAGAGAGACATGGACATAATGGAGAGAGCTCCTCTGATTCTTCCATCCCTACCATCACTTTCCTAGAAGTTAAACTGAACTCTCTCTCTAATTAGCTGTGAGAAAGTAGAAGATATTCACAGAATCACAGAATTTCTAGGTTAGAAGAGACCTTTAAGATCATCGAGTCCAACCCATATTCTAACACCTCAACTAGATCATGGCACCAAGTGCCACATCCAGTCTTTTTTTAAACACATCGAGGGATGGTGACTCCACCACCTCCCCGGGTAGATGATTCCAGTATTTGACCACTCTTTCTGAGAAAAACTTCCTCCTAAATTCTAGCCTGTATCTCCCTTGGCGCAGCTTGAGACTGTGTCCTCTTGTTCTGTCTGTTGTTGCCCGGAGAAAGAGACCGACCCCCAGCTCACCACAGCCACCCTTCAGGAAGCTGAAGAGAGCGATAAGGTCACCCCTGAGTCTCCTTTTCTCCAGGCTGAACAACCCCAGCTCCCTCAGTCGTTCTTCATACGGCTTGTGCTCCAAGCCCCTCACCAGCCTCGTTACACTCCTCTGGACACGGTCAAGCATCTCAACGTCCCTCCTAAAGTGGGGGGCCCAAAACTGGACGCAATACTCAAGGTGTGGCCTCACCAGTGCTGAGTACAGGGGAAGAATGACCTCCCTGCTCCTGCTGGCCACACTATTCCTGATACAGGCCAGGATGCCCTTGGCCTTCTTGGCCACCTGGGCACACTGCTGGCTCATGTTCAGCCGACTGTCAACCAGCACCCCCAGGTTCCTTTCTGCCTGGGCACTGTCCAGCCACACCGTCCCCAGCCTGTAAGACTGCAGGGGGTTATTGTGGCCAAAGTGCAGGACTCGGCACTTGGACTTATTGAACTTCATCCCATTAGATTCTGCCCATCCATCCAACCATTCCAAATCCCTCTACAAAGCCCTCCGTCCCTCTAACAGATCAACACACGTTCCCAGCTTAGTGTCATCTGCAGATTTGCTAATGAAAGACTCTAAACCCTCATCCATGTGATCAATAAAAATATTAAACAGAACTGGCCCCAGCACAGACCCCTGAGGGACACCACTGGTGACTGGCTGCCAGCTGGATGCAGCACCATTCACCAGCACTCTCTGGACCCGGCCATGCAGCCAGTTCCTAACCCAGCAAAGAGTGCTCCTGTCCAAGCCATGGGCTGCCAGCTTGTCTAGGAGTATGCTGTGGGAGACAGTGTCAAAGGCCTTGCTGAAATCCAAATAAACAACATCCACAGCCTTCCCTGCATCGACTAGGTGGGTTACCTGGTCATAAAAGGTGACCAGGTTGGTTACACATGACCTACCCCTCCTAAACCCATGCTGACTGGGTCTGATACCCTGGCCATCCTGTAAATTCTGTGTGATGGCACTTAATATAAACTGTTCCATTATTTTGCCAGGTGCTGAGGTCAGGCTGACTGGTCTATAATTACCTGGATCCTCCTTTGCACCCTTTTTGTGAATGGGTATCACATTGGCCAGCTTCCAGCCATCCGGAACCTCACCAGTGAGCCAGGACTGATAGTAAATGATGGAGAGCGGCTTTGCAAGTTCATTTGCCAGCTCTCTCATTACCCTGGGGTGGATCTCGTCTGGTCCCATAGATTTATGAATATCCAAGCATTTCAGTAGTTCTGTGACTGCCTCCTCTTGGATAATGTGGGGACCATTCTGCTCCCTAACACCATCAACCAGCCCAGGTAGGCAGGTGTCTTGAGGGCAAGTCATTTTCCCACTAAAAACTGAGGCAAAGTAGGCATTAAGCACTTCTGCCTTCTCTTCACCTGCAGATACTAAGTTCCCTCCCTTGTCCAATAAAGAACAAAGGCTGGTCTTACCCATCCTTCTAACATTAATGTATTTGTAAAACCATTTTTTATTATCCTTTACAGAAGTCGCCATTCTAAGTTCAAACTGAGCTTTGGCCTCCCTAATTTTTTTTCTGCATGCTCCAGCAGCCTTCTTGAATACTTCCTTAGAGACCTGACCCTTCTTCCAAAGCTGATACATCCTCTTTTTATTCCTAAGTTCCTCCAAAACCTCCTTGCCCAGCCAGGCTGGACATTTACCCCTTTAACTGATCTTTGGCACACAGGGATAGTCTGTTCCTGTGCCCTCAAGATCTCTGTTTTGAGGCATGCCCACCCTTCCTGAACTCCTTTGTTTTTAAGGGCTGCTTCCCAAGGGACGCTCTGAATAAGTCTCCTAAACAGGCCAAAGTCTGCCCTCCGGAAGTCCAGTGTAAGAGTCTTACTGGAGCTCCTCCTGACTTCACCAAATATTGAGAACTCCATTATTTCATGATCACTCTGCCCCAAGCGACCTCCAACCACACATCTCCCACCAGCCCATCTCTATTTGCAAACAGCATATCTAACATAGTCCCTCCCCTGGTGGGTTCACCCACCAGCTGTGACAAAAAGTTGTCCTCCATATATTCTAAGAATTTCCTGGACTGCCTCTTTACTGCTGTATTAAGTTCCCAGCAGATGTCCGGTAGGTTGAAGTCACCCACAAGAACAAGGGCTGATGATCTTGAAACATTTCCTAGCTGCTTATAAAATAAGTCATCTACCTCTTCTTCCTGGTTGGGCGGACAATAACAGACTCCCAGTAGGGTGTCAGCCTTGTTGGCCTTCCCCTTAATTCTTACCCACAGACATTCAACTCCATCTTCCTTAGTTTCAATTTCTACAGCATCAAAAGTCTGCTTAATATAAAGGGCCACCCCTCCACCTCTTCTTCCTTTCCTGTCTCTTCTGAGGAGCTTGTATCCATCCAGTGCAGTACACCAGCTATGTGAGTCATACCACCATGTTTCTGTAATGGCAACTACATCATAGCTCTGCAGTTGCACCACGGCCTCCAGCTCCTCTTGTTTGTTGCCCAAGCTGTGTGCATTGGTATACACGCACCTCAGCTGGGCTACTGACTTCACCCCTAACTTAGCCTTGCAACCCTTGGGCCTGTTTCTAGATAGCTCAGCTGCTTCCCATTCCCCCTTCAAACCTAGTTTAAAGCCCTCTCAATGAGGTGTGCCAGTTCATGAGCTAAAAACCTTTTGCCCTTAACAGAGAGATGTACCCCGTCTGGTTCCAGCAGAGCAGATGCTGTAAAATTTTCCCCATGATCAAAGAATCCAAAATTTTGCCGATGACACCAACCCTTAAGCCACTTGTTGATGATGCGGATTCTCCTGTTTCTTTCATCATTTTCCTGCGCCACCAGAGGGATTGAGCAGAACACTACCTGTGCTCCTGCCCTACCAACTACCTGACCCAGTATCCTGAAGTCCTTTCTAATTGCCTTGACACTCCCCTTTTCAGTCTCATCACTGCCAGCCTGGAGTATCAGCAGTGGGTAACAATCAGTCGGCTGAATCAGCCAAGGAAGTCTCTCAGTGATATTTTGTACCCAGGCCGCAGGGAGGCAACAGACCTCCCTGTGGGATGGGTCTGGTCGACATAKGGGSCCCTCAGTTCCCTTCAGAAGGGAATCACCTACTACGATTACCCTTCTTTTCTTCTTGATGTTAGAGGTAGTGATGGTAGAGGTCTTATAGATGAATCACAACTGGGGGGCTCACTGGGCAGACAATTGTTGGGTCTCTAGATCCAGGACTCTAGATCTGGGTCATCTTGTTGGGTCTCTAGATCCAGGACCTCATACCTATTCTGAAGCAGTACCTGGCTGGATGATGGGGATGGGGAGGACTTTTTGTTATTACCTTCCTGCATGGGGACCCATTTCCACTCCTCTTCTTCATCAACCAGGTGCCCTTCTATTGCCTGAGAGTGGGAGGCATATAAGTCCTCAGTCTCTTGGTCAGAAGCCTCCCTTAAAGATGGTAGGGCTAAACTCCACCAGCCTATTTCCCTTTCACTTTCCCTGATACTCCTTAACCTTTCAACTTCCTCCCTAAGCTCAGCCACCAGTGAAAGGAGGTCATTCACTTGCTCACACCGCAGGCAGGTCTCCTCCACAACATTCCCTGAAGCCACCGATAAGCTCAAACACTCTGGGCATGGATGGGTCTGTACAGACACATCCTTTTTGGAGGGCTCGACTTGGTCACTTATACCAGCCACAGTTTTTGACCGTGTAGAAACCATTACTGACAAACACCTCAAATACGACCAGGCAGCAGACAGACCTCAAAAAAAAACCACTGAAAACTCCTTACTAGCAAGAAAGCTGGCAACCCTGCCTGCTCACCCTGCCTGCGCAAACTGCCTTGTATACTCCCCAGAGACTCACCACACCCCTGTTTGCCCGCTCCTGTTCACTGCGCTCTGGGTCGCCGCGCTCCCCAGAGACCTATTATAATCAGCCACTCAGCAGCAACTCAGGAAGCTCCACCCTCTGCTCCTCTCTGACTCACAATGCAATCGGCTCACCTGCTCAACAATCTACTATACACTCAACCACTCAATATTCATAATGCCTAACTCTAAACACAGGAGAAATCTTGAAATGTGGTGGTTAATCTCTGTAAGAGATCTGCAGAGAACTTTAGGGGGCAACTTACAGCACATAAAACTAAGGACACATTGAATATTGTTCCATCAAACCTCCAAACCCAGATCATCACACATACTGTTGATGCATCATGTGTTATAGCTGATAGCTGAGAAAATTCTAGTCTTTTCTATCAGTGAATAAATGCCAGAGAAACCACATCAAAGAAACTCTATCATGAATAAAAGTGAGATGATACAAGGAGTATAACCTAGCCTTGGCTAAATTTTGTCAGTTTTATATCCTTTTCCTGATGACCTTGAACCATACAGTAGTTATTTTTGCGCATTAAGGAATCATTTCACTGATTTTAAGTCAGTGAAAGTCATTAATAATCATTTCACTTTAGTTTTAAGGTATTCTGGAAGATCTTGTTGAACATGACAAGATTTGATACCTTCCTACTCACAAAGCAGAAGAAAAAAACAGGGGGAAAACAATTTCAGTAAACACTAACTATGTATGAATACACATGTATGTCCCATATGTATCGAAACTGGCTGAAAAACTGTCTAATCAATTTCCAGAAACCTCCAAGCTCTAAACTTTGTGCTATCTGTCCTTATCTTTTACATGGATTTCCAAGTTTAATTGGGTTACTTATCTGGAAAAAAAAGATCATGCCTGTCTTTTAAAAAATTTGAAGACAGGCTTCATTAACAAGTTTTTTGTGATCTTACAATACATTTGCATCTGTAGTTGAATTAAAAAAAGAAATATGCATTCTTCCCTGTAGAACAAAGACAAGTAAGAAAATTAGCTACAAAAATGGAACCTGACTTTAGAAATAGCCTATAAAACCACATGGATTTTCTGGCCTGTTTTGTACAGGCAATCTCTGGAATCTCACTTTTCTGCTGAGTAGTATTTTTCCTTTGTTTGCAGTTTGTGTGCACAGAATTAAAAAGTTCTGGTTTGTTGTTCAACTTAATAGATAATAATTGCTGCCTCAAAAAAAATGGCTGGGGACTTTCCCTACAAATACAACAATTATCAGTACTGAAGTACTTTCCAGAAATGCTTACAAAAGCATCTACATGTACAGCATTAGGAGTGGACATTCTCAGAAGCCTTGAAAAGGTTGAATTCACAAGTGAATGAAAACCTCAAACGTTTCTCTGAACAAAGAATAGTAAATAAAGCAAAGTACTTAGTAGATAACTAGTAGGTTACAAAACTGCAACCAAAAAAAACCCACATCTTCCATTCAGGCTCTTAAATTCATCATTACCTTGGCTTGTAGTCGTCCTCCTAGAGTTGACCTGGCATGATAGATCACAATGAGAACATCTCCTTGGACCGTTATACCCAATGGGATTACTGCTTTCCCATCTTCAATTTTAAACTCCCTAAAGGAGAAAAAACCCATAACCATAGTCAATTTAGTTTAAAAAGAGATTAAATAGTGCACTACTTTAGATTTAGCCTGCTTTCTCCAAGGCCTTCAGTAGCAGAAAAGCTACAAGGACTTCAGTATTCTCTCATTTTTCTTGTCTATGATTACCCACATCCATCAGTGTTAGTACTATTTACAATTGGGCAGACACCAGAGGGGTACAGGGGCTAATAAGCAGTCATCTGGCAGCTGCCATGCCTGGGAGATCCTTACGGTTTCCATGACTGAGACATGATGTTATGCTCAGCACAAGTACATTAGGGATCAATGTTCCCAGTCTTACATCACATGGAGTGAGAAGAGAGTCTTGCTCAGTGCCTTGCAGCGTCCAGTGTGCCACCCTACCATCACCCCCACTGTTCTGCAAGACCAGCTGCTGTAACAACCACATTCACGATTCACCTTTTGAGACCAGCTAAAAGGGGACAGAGGAATCTAGAAACACGTAAATGGTAGAATCCAGAAAAACATAACTTGCTGTTTCAGAGCAAGTCATAATCTGTACTTACTTCATTTTGTCATATTCCTGGGAGGTAGTGGCTACTCTCTCATCTCCCACATAAACCTCACAAAAAGGCCTGCAGCCATTACGCTGCTTACTGAAAAGCGGAACAGGAGTCATGACAATTGATCTGACCAGGATGGGCTTGCTGTGAGGAATAATGGGTTCTTCAGCCATCATGTCACACATGTACTCAATGTATCTGCCAAAACCAGATGGTTCTCATTTAGTCAGAGCACAAAATTCTAAGAAATGGGTGAACACATAAGCCAGTTACATCTTACTCAGTCACTAAGCATTGTTAACAGTGAAACAGTGGGAACATTTACCACCACCTCCAGCAAATAGATTTTCAAATCTGAAAAAGGTTCTGTAGCTTTACATATAATGACTTGTAATAGTCACTATTTCAAAAGGTCTTAAAATGTTAATCTAGGAGAACTATTTCTTTTGTGTCTTACACATAATGGATCACTCAAATCTTCCTAAAGGGTTTAAATTTGTCCTGATTATTATATATTATTTTGTGGAGAACCCATTAAATATATATGAATAAAATGTGTACAAAAACATAATCTGTCCTTTATACTGAATAAATACTTCAAAATCTAATCCTTTTTTTAGGAAACACCCTTACTACCACTGTCCCTTGTTATTCATACTTTACAGTTATAAGATCTATCAAATTAAGTCAAATAAACAGTTTAAAACATTTGTCAAAGTATATGCAAGTCACCTCTGCATGCACTCAGAAAAAAAAGCACATTAGGCATTTTTACTGCATTGACAAAAATAATTTCTGGTATTCCCTCAGAGCTTGCAGTGCTCTGACATAATATAATAGGAATAAACTAGGAAACATAAAATAAGTCTTACACATGTGGAAGAGGATTTTAAAATTAAGAAAGCATTCAAAAGCTCTGCACACCCTTGTTTTCACTCCTAACATTTCTTCTCCACGGAGTATATTTGACCTATTTCTGATGGGTACTTGCAGGCTCAGAAAATTCAGAACTCCCTTTAATTCACAATACAGCAAAGTACTTGGAAACAGATGTTTGAACACAGACATTGTTGAAATATTTTATCTCTCTAAAGACATCATATACCATATTCAGAATTGAATAACTACTTGCTTCAAGAGTACCTTACAGTACCTTTTATGAGAAGGCCAAATGCCAGGTGGACAGCGTTTCATACTGAACATATAAACAGCAGCTTCAGCAGTAGTGAAGAGACGACAAAAACACAGAAAAGAACAGACTACAACAGCAGATGCTGCTCTTCCATCCTAAAAAAAATAAAATAGCTTTGCTAGTATATCTACTGGAAAAAGCATTATCCAAGTTAGTGAAGAACATCTCATTATGTATCCCATATCCTATCATTATTTAATGTCATGATGTCCAAAGTCTAGTGCCATTACTTAATTCGAAGTTTGTAGCTGAGTGTGAAAGGTTTTCATTTAACTTCCACACCATACAAAAGATATTACATATTACTTTCTTGTTCAAATGCTAATAACTACTTTAGCTTAACATTATTTGAAATTTTCAGTTTATATTCTTTACCTTACTGTCACTAATACCCATTTTTTAGGTTTGTTTCCTGGCTGCTATCTGAAATCCCAGAACACTGCTATTTTTGACTGATAGTCATGGACTTCTGCTGTAAGAAAAGTACAAAGGCTCAGAAGAACTAAACCACGCTAAACTCTTTCGACTTCTGTCTAAAACTGTTAAGAGTTTGCCAAGAAACAAAGAGAAAGAGATTAAAACTAGCTTCTTTCTGCAGGAATCCCCACTACACGCATATCCCAGATACATCCCTACATTATAAAAGGCAGAAGATTTGGAAGAGATAATGGTTGACAGAAGAGGCCTTCTCCAGGTTTGTTGGCTAGCATCATGGAACAGAATTTTTATCATTCATTTCTTAAAGTTCTGGTGCACACTTCACATCACATCTGGCACAAAGCCATGTATATACAAAAGTTTGCCTCACATGTGAGGAAAAGAAATGAGTTAAGTACCTTGAACAAACAATTCAAGGGAAAGATATTACAGAAATTGGTGCTAAATCATCACATCTTCTTCTTACCTACTTGACCAGCAATCATGTGACACCGAGGTAGTATCACATTAATACAGAATTAGATGCCTAATCTCACAGCAGCACTGAAAATTATACTGGCTTTCAGGAGCTGACATCAACTGGCTTTTTACTTTCAAAACACTAGAAAACTCACAAATATGGTTTGTCAGATTAACAAATCCTGGTTTAGACTCTGATAGTGATATTCCCTTTTGATGGCTATACCATATCACCAGACAAGTTTTGAATGCTTTCCAGCAGCATTGCAAGTATTGTCACATAGCCACGTTTCATTTTTTACTCTGCAGCAAAAGAAGAGTGTCAAAATTTCACATGCAATTCTCTTAAATGCAAGAGTGACCTGATTTTCAAATTCTGAGCAAGGTATTCTTTAAATTCATTCCTCCCCTACCACGTTTAACATCAGGTGGCTCTATAGACAGTTTTATTGGGTTTTTTGTTTATATCAAAGTTAATAATACTTTGGAGAATAGTGAAATCTACAGACCAATCTGCTGCCAGCAAAAGCAGGTAAACCAGAACTCTTACAGTCAGTTTCTGAAATTCTGTGGGTACAGATTACATTCTAAATAGACAGTAACGGGATATGCAGTGTACACCCATCTATCACACAGAAAACAAAAAATGGAGCAAATACTGAAAGAGTAGATTGGATTTTTTTTCTTTCAAAGGATACTTTCCCTTAATACTGCCTGTACACTGCTTTCCACTCTGAATGGAAGTAAGCAATGGCTACATTACCATACCAATTTCCCTAAGGAGAAAATTGATGGAAGTAACTTCCTTACAAACACAGCAGGAAGGAGTCGACCCTGGGGCATCCAGTAAAGAAAGCCAGTAAAAATCATAGACTGAATGGATACCAGCACCCTTCTTCACAATTTAAAGCTCTATTGAATAAAGCACTTCAGACATAAAACAATTTCTTACAAGGCAATGCACAATGCAAACATTTTTCTGGTCTTGTTTCAGCCATAAATGCATGTTCTTGCATATGCTATAGAGATTCTGAAGATTTGGTGCTCGTCTTGCTGGCCAGCCACATTCAGAAACCTGCAATGAGAGAGACAAGAGATGTGAGAAACAGTATAATATTGACACATACACACAACCTAGGTTATGCAAACGTCTACAAGGCAATTTTACAATTGAATGCCACCTTTATGTTGAAATTAAGAAAGACACTCAAGAAAAGCAGTGTTACACAGTGTAAACATCATGAAGAAGTGCAATAAAACTTCAGTTCTGTCTACAAATCTGCTGCACAAGAAGTATAAAGAACTGAGATTACTACCTGAAATATTCTTAGAGCAAGGAGTAAAACAAAACAGCTTTCATCTTAATTTGTGCGCATATATTTAAGCAAATAAAAAAAAAAAAAAAAAAAAAAAAAAAAAAAAATGATTTAAATGTTCACAGAAAAAAAAAAAAAAACCAAACCAACAAAAAAAAAACACCACAAAAAAAAGCAAAAAACCCCAACAACAGCAAGATTAGGCTGTTTTAATATTTGTCCTTTGTTCAAAGAGCTTGAATGGTTCATTAATATTCCATTTACAATTACTGCTTCAAAACACTAACAAAACATCAGCTTCACTGCTAAAAATCTATATCCTTAAAATCAATTGTCCGGTAAGGATATAGGATATGAAACTTGATTCTTGGGGCACTTGAAACACCTGAAAAGTAGATATATTAAGGATTGAAAAGCAAATTTACAAATGAAGCTTTTTGTATTTGTTTTCAGTCTCAACTGCAATTGCCAGATACTGAAGAGCAAGTTTTCCTATCAGCAACATGTCTTCCTATCTAAATAAAGAGTTCAAGTGTTATTCTGATATAAATTACCTGAACTGATTATCACAAAAAACTCTGTTTGTCCCAAGCACAGGAAAAAAGACTGAAATAAACAATGTAAGTCTCTTCATTGTACTCTAGTATTTTAATTTAAAAATAAGACCATTTCAGAAAGCACTACTTTGCAAGAGATTTAAATTGAACACTCCTTTGTCAGTGCAAGCTTATGCAAAGTCACCAGTAAACGAAGAAAAGCTAAGGCAAAAATTCCTTTATATCCCTGCTCACCACAGGATTCAATATGGGCTTCAGTATATCTCAAATATTACAACAGTAGTGTGTGCTGGTTTCAGCTGGAGTAATTTTCTCCATAGTAACTAAATGAGGCTGTGTTTTGCGAGGGAACCAATTGGCATTTGTGACGGAACCTAGTGCTGATAACACAGGGATTTTTTTTTTTATTGGTAAGCATGGTTTAGATAGAGTTTAGGTCTTTTCTGCCTCTCACATCACTTCACCAACAAGCAGGCTTGGGGTGCACAAGAGGGAGGAGACACAGCCAGGACAAGTGACCCCAGATAACCAAAGAAATATTCCATAACATAGGACATCATGCTCAACCCATAAATCTATGGGAAAAAGAATGGAAGGGGAAACATTCAGAATGATGGCATTTGTCTTCCGAAGGAATTGTAATGCATGATGGAGCCCTACGTTCCTGTACACCTGCCTGCCCATGGGAAAAGGTGGATAAATTCCTTGTTTTGCTTTGCTTGTACCTGTGGGTTTTGCTTTACCTATTAAACTGCTTTTATTTCAACCCTTGAGTTCTTACTTTCACCTTGTGATTCCCTCCCCATTTCTACCAGGGAGGAATAAGCAAGCAGCTTGGTTGCTGGCTCAAGTTAAATCACAACATCGCAAAAGAATCAAATTGAAGCACTGCAGCTTCAGACCAGAACAAAGCCTAAAAAAGGTGTATTCAAAAATGCAAAAAGTACTGACTTTTTCCCTTTTAATCTACCATTTACTTTCCACTCAAACACTAGGTTTCCTGCAAGATGTAACAAAAACAACATTACCTTCTGTTTCTTTAGCTATGTTTTCAGCTCTACATGTCCTGACAATTAGCAGAATTATGGATAGTGCCCAAACTCTTGGAGCAATCCATTCCAAAAAGGACTCAAAACTAGCAGAGATGTTAGTTTCAAAACTACCAGTAATTTTAACCGAGATTAAAGAAATTTGTAGAAGATCCATACAGATAGGAAACAGCAAGAAACTAATCATATGTAATTTCATAAATACCTTCTAAGCAAAGTGTCATAATTAAGAATTTTAGAAGCTGTTCTCCTCTGATCACGTTAAAAGGCTTGCCATAATCATCTTTTGCCAGCATTAAAGTAAACCTAAGCCTCTTTAGGTTCCTACATGGCTGCTCTCATCCACCACTAAACAATGAAGTTAGTCAGTATTGCTAAACATCTCAATTTCAATAGGCAGGTAAGAGTTCCAAATACAATTAGAGTTTGTTTCCAAGTAAAATAACTGCCTTCCTAAATACTCCTAGACAATAAAGTGATCATGACATGAACCTGTAATGTTTCAACTAATTATGACCTACTATGACTTCTAAACAAAACCAAGATCATATTACCATTCTTAGTATCAACACATCAGAAATACCAGGTGTACAGACACCGCAGACTTGCATAACTAAATAAGTCCATTGGTAAGCAAATTCCCAGTCACAGAATTTATCATTCCATAAACAGAGACTGATCATTTTGCAGGATGTGGAATAAATCAGTTCACCACATCAGTCTCAGACTTTCCTGCAATCTAGTGCTAAAAAGAATTGCTGAACATTTTGCTTTGAGGTACCTGCTACAAATATTCATGCAGTAGATTTCCTGTGTAATCAAGCTTTTTTGCCTTCCATCTTGAGTAATAGTCTCTGCCTGAACTTCATATTGAACCAGATACATATAAAGAAGCTGATTGCATTCATCCAAAGAGGCAGTAATGGTTTCGTTCAGGTGTGACAATACTTTATCTTGTTTACAAGGAAACAAAAGAAAGTGATCGCACTAGGAAGAATACCTTAAATATACCTCACTCCAACATTTTAAGTCAACTCTGGTAACTGAAATAATGCTAAGGATGGCTCTGTATAATAAGGCCCAAAAGGCTTCATTATTCTGTAACCAATAATGGTTCTAGACTCTCTTCTTGGCAGACAGTATTGTGCGAAAGGGGCATGATCACTTGTGGCAGACAGGGAAGGCAACAATCACTACAGACTGTTAAGGCACTGGACAACTCCCTACACAGTAAAAGTCCCAACTGTTGAGCCAGGACAGTCAAGTTTTACTTAGGAGCAAACACTGAACCCCAGTATCTTGGCACCTAACAAGATGTTCTCAATACCTTGCTGCTGAATTAGGCAAATGCCTTCACATTAGTATCAGAGAAATTGCCAGGAAGGGTCATGGAGGCTCAGGTAAGTTACAACAATACTAAAGATGGCGGGAACAATCAGTCAGCTATGGCTGAGTCATATGGGAGTCAAATAGTATGCAATGGGGCAAAGAGAAACTCCAGTGAACAGGTTATGCAAATCACTATGTCTTTGATACAGGAAAATGGTAGAATATAGGAGAGATTGACATTTTAGTAAGACTTTCATTACTTTAAGTATTCTCCACTTAAATGTGAAACACACAATGTACATGTGCATGTTTTCAAAGATATTACTATCCTAGAAAAAACAGACTTTAGTCTGTTTAAAATTAGAAAGATTTTTTAAGATTAAAGATTAGTCTGCTACCAGTTAAGTTTGGTTTTAAAGCAAGGACAAGGAAAACACAGGTAACTCTTTGACCCTGTGTTTATAACACTCTTTTGTCATCTTTTTGATTAACATACTTTAACCTATTTTACAATAAAAATCTGAAGGTATAATGAAAACATTATGTTTCAAGGCCTTTTAAAGAAATACAAACAAAAACTATACAAACTCTGTTATGGAATCTTGAAGGCCTGTATGTTCTTGGAGAGAGATTGTACACAGCATAATGCCCAGGATGTTTAGAGTCCAGACACAACCGCACATCTTCTATATTATTTTTGATGGCAGATTCCACACCTTCAGCTGGAAAGGACATCACTGAAGACAGAACAAACAGCAAGTGAATTTTTTCATGCATTAAGAGCAACGAAAAATTATGTTTAACAAAGGTATAGATATCATACCAGCAATTCTGGAAGTGATGTATGATATATCCAAGTCTCCTTTTGCATAACTGAAAGAGAGCATATTGGTTTTAGTACTGGGACATATAACCATTCAAGCCATAAGTTTAAAAGCCCGAGCTCTCCGGTGGCACCCACCACCACGAACAATGTTCCTATTCTTCCATCTGACACTCATTACATTCACATTTCTAGAGTTTCAAAACAGAGCTTTCAGAACAGATACTGTGTTTAAGCAGTTACTCATTTAAATTAGTTGCACCAAAACCATCTGTGGGTTTTTGTACAGATACCCTTAATCTTTAGCTCACTCCTCTAGCCCCTGATCTTACTGATAAAAAGGCACTGAACGGTGTCAGTTTGAAAACCTAATGATGATACATTAATAGCTTTAATGAAGAATATCTCAACACTTAAAAGAAAGACTACTAGTTGAACATCAAAGTTTAAATTACATGACTCTGRTATGTTACTATCTACCACAGATGGCCATGCTGCCCAATATCCAAATTCCATATAGGCAGTGTTAAGAACACTTCCCTGTCTAGCCATTCAGGAAGGACTCTGGTAGTCACACTTGAACCACCACGAGACCTGTCACTGCCAGGACTGAAGCCCCTTTGCAGCTGGAGAGCCAGTGGGCATCCTGCTTGACTCCCTGCACACCCCACACTCACAGAGGCAGACCAGGTCTCCTTATCAGTCGGACCACAGGCTTCCTATAGCAGAGTCCCAGATCTATGGCTGCTTAAAGTAATTTAATCCTCCTGCAGCAACAGAGTAAGAGCTGGAGCTGCTGCCTCCCAGAAGGAACTCCCAAGAAAGGAAACAGTGAGTTTTTATACTCTCATAGTTTATGGGTGCCAAAGTCTGGGGTCTAGTGGGATTTTATGCCCTCACAGTTTATGGGTGCCAAAGTCTGGGCTCTTCCTGCTGAGTCCTTGGCTCCTGCAGTGCCTCAGTGTCAAGTCACCTGGTTGGGCCACAGGCCCCTGTGTCCTTTGCCTCTCCAAACATTGGCAATTCCTGACCTCTTGCCTCAGGTTCCCAGCCAGAGCTCAACCTGCAGCTCCCACTGCAGGTGCACCCTGAGCTACCTGCACTCAACATAGAGAGCACCAGAATCTCTTTCCTCATTTAAATAATTCTTACAAAAATTCACTTCCAGAGCTCCCATAAGTGAGCAAGGCATTAGTCATTGCTCATCTCTCTCTCTTACAACTATGTACAGTTTAAAAGTGCAGCCTTTTCCAAAAAAATCTCCCAGTAATACTTTGGTCAATTCCCTGCACCTTTACCTAACCACCCACAGTATGCCAACAATTAACTAATTTAAGACCACTATTACTTTTTTGTTCCTATGGTATCTGCTATGTAGAAGAATAAAAAAGCAAGAGAAAAAAACTGAAGAGAGCCAATGTAGGCCAACAACCTTGAGTATAACTACATAAGTCTGCACTCCTGGATTGGCAAAATAAGAACAAAATTCATCAACAGAATTTGATTTAGACTAATGGGTGAATTTGATTTACACTACCTTAAATATCTCAGTAGCCTATTAACTCCAGAATATCAAAATGTCATTAAAACACTGTGATGCATATTTAATTAATTCAGAGGCACTAACAAAACTTCTGTATCACAACAAAATTTCAAGACACTGCTTAGAAGAGCAAACCTAAGATACTACACTCAAATTTTGAAACACCAAGAAAGAACACTAAGTTTTGATTCTTTACTGCTTGCTATTAATGATGGAGGTTAGAGGGACTGATTAAAAATATACATTGTATATATAAATGTATATTTAATATTCAAGCATAGTGAGGAGGATTTTAAGATTGGGGAAGAAAAATCTTCTGTATGCAATGCCATTTAACAGTATTCATGCAGAACAGCATAATCAGTGTCATAGCAATGATAATGACTCACTGTCTCAAATTAAAACCACAAGGGAGTTTGAGTCTCTCTAGACATAGCACTAAAAAAAAAAAATCAACAAAACCCTCAGCCTTGAGAAACCTTGCACAAGGACATAGATAAATGGGCACAATTTCAAAATTTTTTGCACCTTTGGAAGGACATACTTCATCATGTAAGCTCAGGTGGTAATCCTACTGCAGCCAAACTAATTAAGGCAGAAATTTACATTCAGAGCTAATAATGATTGCTTACTAAAATTTGTGATGGCTGTAGCCCTTTACAGAGATGAGAAGTGTCAAATGCTATTTCTGGATTGCATCCAACAGTTTCAAGTAAGAAAACATGTAATCATTCTAATATCAATTTTTTTTTGGTGTCAAGGTAAAGGGCCAACTAATACCACAGCTGTAGAACACAGAGCCATTATCCCTTCAACACTGTAACACCGAGGTTAAGCAGCAACTTGTAACATTGGCACCAAACTATTAAGAGCAAAAAACCAACAGTACTCACACCCATTCCCTTGGGAAGACTTTCAGATAATGACTTCTTACTACCAACACCACTCAACTGAGTTTTGGTTTTTACATTTGTCTAAATTAAAAGCAACATTAGGAGCATGGATCTCATCATCCACACATAGATGTAAGAGCGCAATTTAGTATGTCAACAACAGAGCACAGCATAGTCAACTTAAACTTTATATTTAGCAAGAGTATTCCAAGTATGTGACTATTACACTGAAAAAGCTTCAGAATTTTTGCGTAGTTTTAATTAAAACGACGCTTCTTAACTGTATAATTAACACAAGTCTCAAAAAAATCACCATATCCTTGAATTCATTGAACTTTATTCCGAAGATTTCACAGCTATTTCAGTAGTACGACCTGAACACCAGGTACTCTGTTTTCAGCAGAGTGTTGTATATCAGAATGGTAACTGAGATTTCTTTTGACAGTAAGAAAGTGAAAAAAGCATGTATTCTTCATATTGTTTAAGCATTCCTATGCATCTCAAGATAAAATTCTCTGACTAAAAATCACAAATAAGGTCTTTCCTTTCATATCCTTAACAGCAGAAATTTCATTTAGATAGCAGTTTTGCTGGCGGGTTATAACAGAAGAAAAGCATGCAAACATAGACATACTTGGAGTGTTTTCAGCCCGTGGTCCAACATGGGAAAACTCTGTGTGTTTTTAAGGGTCTAATTAAACTAAAAAAAAAAAGTATGATACGACACCAACATTCAGTACTTATCTGATGATACAGACTTCTTCAAAACTGGGTCTACTTCACTGGGACAGGACTAGACTAGTCTAGTCTCTGTATGGAGGCAGGGGGTTATTTCCTTACAATATCTGATGGAGGCCTCCAAGAAAGCTAGAAAGGGACTTTTTGCAAGGGCATGTAATGACAGGATATGAAGCAATGGCATTAAACTGAAAGAGAGCAGATGAATATTAGTCTGGTCTAGTTGAAGGTGTGCCTGCCCACTGCTCAGGGGTTAGAATCAGATGCTGCTTTTACTCAAAACTACTGTTTGATTCTATGAAATGAAGCAAGTAAGACGTGAATTCTGATTTCCAGAATAAATATCAAAGCAAAAATATGAAGTTCTAACCACATGTTAAAAACTTCTCCCTGTGTAAATGGCTGGCATTATCATTCTTGCCAGAGACTAGATGTATTTAAAGACCATAAGTAATAAACAAAAGACCATTCCAACAAATTAAAAACAATGGAACTAAAATCAGCAACTAAACTCACAAAATAAACTAGATAACATACAGAACAAAATTCTACAACAGTCTCATCTCTTTACTAACAACTGAAGATAATAAAGAACCAAAAATGACAGACTAACCAGAACAGCTACAATGTGAGCATATAAACCATTATATTAAATACTTCCCTAACACTAAGCAATCTTCCTCCAGACATCTCTACAGTCATAAGATTGGAAAAAAATATCTATTCATCTTTTTTTTTCTATTTTATTTTTTAAAATCCAGGAAGAACAACAGCAATAAAATTCACATCAATCTATTCCCACTTGGTTTTGCTTCATGAAACTGAATTAATCATGCAACTACCTAGTGGAATGCAAATATCCATGAAATAAAATATTAAACAAGAAACAAAATTACTCCAAAAGCCAAGAAAGCAAGCATAAAAGGCAGCTAATTGTTCCTAGATTGCTACATTATAATCTTTTCAGCAAAAGAGATTGTTCTGACAAAGCAAATGAATACTGATCACAAGTTTTGCCTGCTATTTTCAATACCAGTGAAGATTTGATCCTTAAAACATTTTGCTATGTTTTTTGTAACTTGTATGGAGGCAGGTCTCAATAAGCATAAAAACTAGTACCCAAAAAAGAGCACAGAAGCTCCACAAGCGAGGAAAAAAAAGTTCTCTGAGCTTAACAGAGAAATGCTGTGGCTGCACAGCTGCAGGCTGAGCTTTTAGGCACGGATGGGCACATCTGCTGGATCGAGGCTCCTGTCTGTGCAAATGGTGCCACTTCACAAAGCAATGCATATCTTCTCTATCTCCACCCTAGTACTTGCTTTTAAGGCAGTTTGTAACAAGAGGGCTGAACCTCCGTTGCTCTTTGTCCTCTCGCATGTAACTATAAGCTGCTGCATCTGCCTGATCTGAACCTGCAACAGAGGTTATGACACTTGCAACTGAGGTGGACTGGGGGACAATGAAGACAGTCCTCATTTACTCTCCTGTTCCAAGCACCCTGTAACGCGCGTTTCAGTTTTCAGATTTTATCATTTATTGAGACTAATAAGAGACCAAAATCAGAATCAAGCTAAAGACAGCTACAGAAAAGAAAAAAATAAGTTTTTTTATCACAACAACAAAATACTTTAATCTTACACTGTAGTTTGGATTCGGCAAGATAGAAGTCTGTCTGCAGACAAAGGAAGTAACCCTGTAATTCAAAAAAGCAATGATAAGTAGGAAGAAGAGAGCCTAACTAATGAAATGATAGAATCCAAAAGTGCTTAAGCAGGGTGAGGAAAATGCATGACAAAGAAGAGACATTTTAATTTTTCCAGAATGTCTGCTTCTTATGTTGGTTGAAGAGTTTTGGAAAGGCAGTCAAAGATGCAACAGCAGAAGAGATACATCGCCAATTGTATCAGCTATACCCGCAACACAAGTTTGTGAAGGCAGAGAATGAATATGACAGAAACAGACAGATAGCAAACAAAGAATTAATTAAATTCTTGATTAAGCTTGATTAAAACACAGTTTAAAAATACACAAGCCCAGTGGTGGAACTCTCAGCAGAACAGTGAATGTTAAATGCTAGTATTGTTAAAATACTAAAGGACTTAAGTCTACCTTAGGCTCTACAGAACAGTAAGTATTGGTCATGTTAATTCATGTTTTGCCATTTCACTGTTAAATACAGCAAGGATTCAAAATAAAGGCAATACAAAGAAGGAAAACTACACAACTCAGGGCTGTTAAATAATATTGGTAAATTACAAGTGGAGAGAGTTTGTCTTTCAGTCACTGGAAAAATAAGTATTAAAGTAACTGATTCTCACTAGCAGAACTACATGCTTGGAGCATTTCCTCTTTTCTTCTCACTCCTCTGTCCAATGACTAAATCCACTCAGATAACATAGGAAAAGAACCGAGTTGTATGGAGACAGAGGGTGCTCCACAAAACTAAGATCTGCTTATGATACTGCAGAACTTGAACAAAAATTTGACAATTTCACATATTGTGTCAAAGGTGACAGCCAAGAGTCACCTAAACAAAACCCTTATTCAGCCAACTGAGTCCAAAACATCTGAGAGGGACCGACTTCCTCATGATCAATCTTGGGACATAGCATACACTGTCTGACAGCCCTCTGTCAATCCACCATAGTCCACACAAATGTGTATTCCTCAGTAGCTTGAAAAGGTCTCTGGCTAGTTGATCTTATTTGGATATGACAAAAGGGTATGTACCCTCCCATTAAAAGCTACAAACTACTATGAGGTCAAACCATTACATTTTTAAGATACTCAGTTCTAGTAAACATCCATATGTGAATTTCTGTAATTCAAACAAATGAGGTAAAAGTAGTGAATTTTCCTTTGACTAATATTTAGTAAGCTCCACAAGCCATGCAGTAAGCTGTTGTGTTCAGCCACAGAACACTAACTAGCAACTGAGAAGAGGCATACTAAGTCTCAACAATAAGACAGATGCAAGACTTCTTTTGGGCAGTCACCATAATCTAAACAGTTGTAGAGAAGAGCCTGAGAACTGAACAGAATCTTTTCAGACAGCAAGTACTCACTGCCCTGTACTTCAGAAGTTGCTAGATGAGCTCTGCAGATGTGGTTGGATGTACAGTTACTGTTTTATTCCTTGCCCACTACACTTACTATGGAAGCAAAGGAAATCACACAAAGCAAAAAGCTACACATATCTGTAAGGTAAGAGAAATAAAAATAAGGTGTAGGCACAGCATAAGCCATTCCATATTAAAAAGACAATTTTAGACAGTCCTAACCCATTGCTAGAAAAGGGAAAAACTGCACAAGATGAAATTCAAAAAAGTGATTAAACTTAAAGCCTTTAAGGAAGAAACCACTTGCAAGAACAGGAAGACAAAACTGCTTCAAACATAACTAAGTAATGAAGGTGCATCCAGAAAGTCATGTGGAGTCAAGAGAATAAGAAAGTGAAGTGTAGGAGTACTTCAGATGCATGTAGTGTACAATAAAAACATAGTAAGATCTAACAGACAGCCATGGGAAAGTAGGGCTTATAACTTTGTCAAAACTGCTTTTCATCATGCAACAGTTTGTTCTCCTTATACACCTCCCTGCCCTGTGCCCATGTGGTTTTCCCAGGGAAAAACGTTTAATGCCACTGTCCCAGTTACTTTTATAGAATGCTGAAGGACAAACCAAAGCAGTGCAGCTTTTGCAACTTTTAAAAAATAGAGGACCTGGCCTTTCTAAGCCATATTTAGAAGTTTTAACAGACTAAGCGTAAGAGACAGCAGCTAAAAACATACTTGAAGTGGACACAGAGGTGCTGTATCTACAAATCTAACTTACCTTATCATTATAAATACTTTAGAGCAGTACTATGCACAATACCTGAATTCTGAAAAAAAACCTACATATGAAGAAACATATTTCACAAGCTGTAACACAATATCTAAAGGAATACAAAGCCTACAGTGAGACTTAAGAGTTCAGTATTCTTTTGGAGGCTCTAATTCAAAGTATTCAGTAATGACTTACCTGCTCTTATTAGAACTAAGAAAACTCTTTAACACTGCATAGAATTTTATTATAAGCTAAAAATGTATAAACTGTACAAACTGATTAATATTGGTCATAAGGAAGTAATAGAATTATTTGAAATGGGACTGATAATCTGATCAGAAAAAAAAAATCACACAATACGAATCTGAAAACATATAGCTCTAAACATGAGAGTATTCATACATGCAATACAGGGCACAGGAGACAAAGAGTGCCTCTCACAGTGTCTTGAAGGCATAGGATTCCACCTGGAAACTAAACTGAAGAGCTTATTTCCCTCCAGGTATTTTCCCTTCCTCACATCTATTCCCTTGATTTGTACATTTCACCACTCCATGTTTCTAATTCCTCTTTTATTCATGAAGGCCCTATCTAATAATTCAATTCTCCATGCTGCTTCCGCCTCCACCTGCTCATGTCTCAAAAGTTTTCAGTATTTACAGTAGGGCAAGTAGTACTTACAGACAGACTCTTTATTGCAACATTCTCAATTCTAGTACATGACTGTTGAAGTAACTTTTGTATTAATATCATACATAAAATCTCAGGGGGTAGCTATCAGTTATTACAGCTCAAACTTGGACAAATATGCTGAATATACCATTTCTGGAGTAAACTCCTGTGCCTTCATTTAGAACTCTTATCAGCACAATTTTTTATTTTTTGTATTTATTTTACTCACTTGGCCACAGACTGGATAACTTTAGAAGATGTATCCTTAATATTAGTGAAAAATCGCTCTGTTCCACCCCTCAGAATATCAAAGAACCCTCCATAAGTCTGGTCACATTCCGCAACGGTCAGGCCTAGAGTAGTTGAATAAAAATAATCGTACTTCATTATGGAGCCCATTCCAGGATATGACTTAAAGTATGTTGCCTATAAAGCTGGAAGGAAGTGAATGCACATACAGGCTACACCTTGCTGTAAGGCTCACAGCTCTAAAGATCTCCTTAACTATGACCTATGCAAAAAAATAGTACTTCTGGCAGCCAGGAAGTACCAGTGATATACCTAACACATTGTTTAATTTGCTGTCTGTAGTTATGAGAAAACAAGGTAGAAAATTCTGGAAGTAAGGCATATGTTTCATAATGTCAATGCAAACATTGCCTTTCTTTAGCATCAGTTTCTAAAGTGCAGCTTATCATAAGCAGAACTACTTAATCATCTCCAGTAGACACATTTTAATGCAGGGCTTCAGAAGCATCTGGCATAGTTAAGCTTAAGTTTTAAGCACAACATCCCTGATAGCAGAACATCACAGCATAATATACCTATTAATATGATTGTATACAACAAACAGTAGGCATTCTTGCACAAAATAGATGACCAGACAGACTTTTGATTATAATTGCATTAGGATGCTGGATTCTTCCCCAGAAATTGATATACACATGTTATTAGTGCAATAAATGTTACACTATTTTAACACTTCCCCTGGAAAATTAATATCCCTTATCTCATTGACAGTTCATCATAATTAATATCAAGCAAGAAATATCAAGCTAGAAGAAAAACTGAATACAATACAGTCCCTTGATATCTTCTACACTAATTGAAGTGCTCCATATTCAGATATAATAGTTAATATGGGTGCAGAAAGAATAGTAAAAAACTAGATCTAAATAAGTCTAGCAAGCTTATTTTCTTTACTATATTAAGTATTTTCAACTGAACGTACTCTGGATTATCTATTTCTACAGACGAAGTATGTCAGCTTTGAATTGTATCATTTTGGAGACCTTTTTTTGATCCCATTTAGTTCTGCTAATCCAACAACTGTTTTTCTCAGATGGAACCCAAACTCCTCCTCCTCACACTGACATCCTACAGTGCAACCCCTTCCTGGACAAAGTTCAGTCTGGCCTGGACAATGTTCCCATAATTAGCTAGATTCAAGGCAGTACCAGCTACAGCTGTTCCTGAAAGTGCTGACTGGATAGCCACTAGACCAAATGCTGCCTTTATTTTGAAGCTGTCATACATACTTCTTCTGAAAGTGAAAAACTAAATAGCTTTAGACTACGGTCACTGTCAGATGCACTTCAAAATATCATGGAGGGTCCAAAGTCTTTTTGGGCAGGAGATAGAACAAGAGAGGTGGACCCAGGTGCTTACGGAAGTATTTCTTCCTCATACAGGCTTTTTGCAGTCTAAAATAAACACATATGAGGTCAGCAAGTTCCAAGTATTACTGAACTACTATGGTTCATAGCCAGAATATCCATATAATTTCTTCGGCATTTCTTTATTAAGCTCTCTGTATTTAGCCAGACATTAAGCCCGTTTTAACATAAAGTGATAAGAACACACCACAAATAGCTGCTATCTTTTTATGTTGTAACACATCTGATGTTAAATAGTTCCTCTTGAAAAGCAGAGGCAACTGTCACTTTTTTTACCTCAGAAATTCAGCGTCGAACACAAACTCAGGCCATGTCCTGAGTTCATACCTTCTGCCACAAGGTAACAACATTTCAATCAAAACACAGAACCCAAGGATTTTTAACAGTTTAAATTCAAACTCCTATTAAATGCGACTCTTTAGACAATGCACTTTCAAATATCTTTACGTCATTGAATCAAAAAATTTCAGTGTTTAAAATAAGCTATTTTCACCTGTTTATCACAACCTGAAGACTTTTTCTCTACAGCTCTTATTAGATCATTATTGCATCTCATAACCACACTTTCATCAAGTTTTAGTTCACTTATGTCAACACTCCTGCCTCTACTGGTCAATAGTGTACTTTAAATTATTTTCCACAGGAAACACAATTTTTATCTTGCACAGCAATGAACTTGAGAAATTCATACTTGCATATCAACATAAAATCAAACCTTGAAAAAAAAATACAAGGCTAGAAGCAATGATATAATTACCAAATAGCTAGAACTAGAGCAAAATACTTAAAATCCCCAAATTACTTTTTTTCTTCCATGGAAGATATGCAATTGTCTTTATACTAAAATGACATCTCTTTTGAACATACCTGCATTGTACATATTGTTGAGCTGCCCGGCAGGCTTGGAGCTCTGCGAAACAGACGTCACAGATGTCCGAGGCTGAGCATTGTTTCCATAGCCTCCATTCTGCTCCAGGAGCTGAGGAGAATAACACTTCAGATGAGAATTTTCTTGCTAATTTAGCCATCTTGCTATGCTTGGCAAATTACTGCTCCTTGGTGAAAACAAGCAAACTAAACCTCGGGACAATGCCAAAGAAAGTTAAGATACACTAATTAATGCAAATTAAGCTTTAAACAGGAGAGGCCTAAGTGGTTTCAAGTTAGCATAAGAAGAGCCTTCATATACAAAACTTTTCTGTGCAAGTTAATTATGATAGAACACAGCATGTCAAACAGAGTGCTAGAGTACTAAAGATTAAAGCAAGAAGACGAAAAGATTTTCAAAAAGCAGTAAGAAATACTAAATTTCTTTTAAGGTCTTTGTGCTTTAAAGGGCATGTTTTCAAAGATCCTACAAGTGATACTGATCAATTCAACTGAACTTCGAAATAAATCAATGCAAAATTTTCAAAATATGAACAAACAGGGGACGTGCTCTGAAATCTTTTACTAAACGCACATACACTGCAGAGGACAGAAAGGAGGCCTAATCAATTATACTCCTTAAACATTTTACCTCTGTGATGGGGGATTTAGGATTGACATTCCTAGCTGCTGCAATCTCCTGCAGTTGGTTCACAAGTTCAGTGATTGACAATCTCTCCTCTGGGTTCACTTTCAAAGTGGAGCCTAAAAAAAAGGAGATCCAGACAATGTATCAAACCCTTCAAAGATTTTCTCCCAGCTGATAATAATTTTCAATACATTCCAGTGCAATAAGCAAACACCTGAACAGAGTGGAGAAACTACCAAATCAATATCCAAATATAATTCTCATAATAGTATTCATGAGAAAAAAACAACATTACATAGAATCAATATTTCAAAGAATACACCTTGGGATCAGTTAATAAAGAACATCAGAGGTAACTTTGTGTCTAATACTATTACAGTCAGATACATTTCTGGAACAATAATTAACATTTCCATTAACCTATCTGAAACCTAAAGCAAACAATTTTTTAAGCAAGTTCAAAGAAACCAAATCAAAACACCAGCTGTTTCAATGGACTAATTCAGATATCAGGGAAGACACTTAAAAGAAACTAAAAAAGCAACTTTCACATAAAATTTCATAATTTTTCTATAATGGATTAGGATTATTAATAAAATAAGAAGTTGCTGCAGTTTGCTTTTTTCATCTTCACATATCATTAACATTTAACTGTCAGTAAAACAACTGTTAATAACAACATGTATCCACAAAGACACTAAATAAAATAACACTGTAAACTTACGAATGAGATCATGAAACACAGAGTAGCGGGTGTCATTCTGTGGGATGATATATTTCCCATTGACTATGCGAAGTTTAGCTCCATCTTCAAACGGGTGTTGCCTAAAGCACAGCAAGTACAGGATACAGCCCAGAGCCTACAGAGGTAAACAGAAATACTGCATAGGATCATGGGGACCTTTAGGCTGGAAAAGACCTTTCTGATCCTCAAGTTCAAATGTTAACTCAGCACTGCCAAATCCACCACTGAACCATGTCCCTCAGTACCATATCTACATGTCTTTTAAATGCCTCCATGGATGGTAACACAACTACTGCCCTGGACAGCCTCTTCCAGCACCCAATAACCCTTACGGTGAAGAAATATTTTCTAACATCTAACCTAAACATCCCCTTTGCAACTTAAGGCCATTTCCTCTTGTCCTATCACTTGTCATTTGGGAAAACTATTCCTGTCAATTTTTTAAAAATCATTTAGAAGTCATTACAAGAAATTCATTTTATGAATTTCAAAGCATAAAAAAATGAGTAGTCTTGCCATACTGAACACGTCCAAGAGCAGGATTATTCTTTCAAAAAAAGTTTCACAAGTTTTATTTCATGTCTCCATCCTGCGCTGCAAGGAGACACATCATATTTGTCAAGACAGAATTTAGTCTCAGATATGTTGTTATGCAATACAGCCAGATGTAAAAAAGCTAGATGATTATGTAAGTGTTAAGCAAATTGCTTAAATAACTCCAGGGAGACACACAATACTCTCTCTAAAATGCATCTTCTGATAAAGGTTTGATGAAAATAAGCCAGAATGACAGCCTCTTTATTCTCTACAGTCAGATGGCTATTCAATTCTTGGAACAAATAAAATTTAAGATAATTTTATGACAAGTTTATTCAAGCCTCAAAAATCACAAAACCTGGACTACTACAACCTGGAGACTTTCAAGTTCCTTCCTGTGTCGAACTTGAGATTTTTTGTAACCTGAAAAGACAATAACTAACAAAGACAGAAGTCAGTTCTGAATTCTAATCTCTGAAAAATCCAGGTGTTAAGAATCAGTTAGCATAACTGAATCTGTTACTGAAGTAAATGTAAATTGATACATGTGTTTTCAAATCAATTAAGATATTAAATATGCTGGCAGAATTATGATATCATAACAGAAACATGTTCCATTTCACCTATAAAAGTTTGATTATAAAGCACCCAATGCTTCTACACAACTGTTGGCACAATGAGTTGGAAAATTCCTCCTCTAAGTTTCTTCTGAACCCCAGTATGTATAGTTACTTAAGTATTCGAGCTTTTATAGCCCTCACAAATGAACCCATCCATTGAAGATGTTCCCTAAGAAAACTGCCCACTGCCTCTAGCCCTCTGTGTGCACCATCTCCAACTGCCCTTGGTTGTCAATTTATCCCAATAGCTTCTAAGGTCTGAAAGTTATTGAAGTCTCTGAGGTGTAGGGATTTAGTTAATCCAAAATACTTTGAGGACCAGGACCAGAAATAAAGTACACACATTAATTTTGTATATTCTTGCACATTTTTGTCAGGCTGTGGAAAAAGACTCTGTAATGTGCCGCATCATACAGTCCACACTAACTAATCCAGCAGGCCAGTACAGAAAATACCATCTACTCTTCCACAAAACACTTGCTCACAAAGTAGATCATCATTCAGTTAGAGGAATGAAACTACTCCCTGTACAGTCCAAGACACTCTGCACATCAGAGAAGAGCACCCACAGCCACACAGGACAGAAAAGCTCCAAGGCAACCAGCTGAACACACAGGAAACTGAGAGGCCACTCAGATTTGATTTTTGCTTCAATTGCTGGAGAATGTTTTTCATTTCCTCTGTTCTACCTGTAACTTAGGATTGTAACTGTGATAAATTCTGGCTGTTTTAAACATCGTTATTCAATTTGGATAGAAGGTAATTCCAGTTACAGCAAGGCAAGTCCTCAAAGCCAACATCATCTACACAGCCTCAGCACTGCTACACTTGACATAAGAGTCCATTCCCAAGATGTTGTCCCAAAGCTGCATAGTCCTTCTACAGAAGTTACCCAGATCCATCTGAGCACTCACATGCCAGAAGGTAAAAAAGCAATCAAAAATAGCTAGGAGTAATTTTTCGACCTGCTACTGGGCCTTTACCAGCCACTAATTTAAATTTTCCTTAAGGAGACAGTGGGGTTTTTAAAAGTTTCAGATAGTATTTGGGGATTGAGGGGACAATGAAGGGATGGGATTGTTTGGAACGAGTGAAAATATTGTTATTTTTCCCCTGACTAGCTTCAGGCAACAAGCAGCATACTAAAGCTCTACAGCACAACTGCAGGATGACAGAGATATTAGACCAAAGTAAAATTAAGTCAAATTAAACTAAATGAAACCTGAAGAGATTGTTCAGCTCACATTGAATTAAAAGCTGCAGGATGTCTTGCATGGACCATTAAAAATTTTTAATTAGATATTGGTTAGGAGAACCCAGCTTTGAAATTTTGCTCCTTAACAAACATTTCCAAAGTCAATTCCTTTGCTTTTTCAGAAATCTTAGAGAGTGAGAGGGTATGAAGGGTGTTTCAAGCATGGAGAAAAATCACTTGACAAGGAACAGCCTGTCACTTAGTTGAATTTGAGTTCAGAAATTCACATTAATTTTGAAAACAAGTAACTAAAACATTTGGATTTAGTGTTTATTTTCTGATCTTTAGACTAAGGTGGGAAATGTACAGAAAGCAGTCAGCCAAGTCTAAGAAACTCTGGACTTACAATGACACCTAATCACCTTCCCATTGTGGAGCCAATGTGGTTGATAATAACCTTTCTTCTGTGCTGCTGTTCTAAGACAGATATTACTTCCTTTGTTTTTAAACTCACACAGTGACAAACACACAGACTCAAGAGCGTTAATCACTCTACCTGCTTTCTTTGAAAAATTGGGGTTTTTTTATCCTAAGCACAAACTACAAATCATTTATGCTTCCAGAGACAGGGCCATATTCTACTGTCAAATACTTATATATTTTTATTGAACCCAAAGCATAAAGGAAAAAATACAGAATAGTACGTTCCAACTCAGGTGTGGTAAATGAAACAGATCTTCCCAAAATAGGAGACCACCATGTTAACACTAATATATACAGTTATTTTAAACAAAAAATAAACTGCAATTACCCTTTTGAGTGAGGCTTTTATTAAACACACTTCTAGTTTTGTTTTTGACTGGACATTAATAAGACAAACCTGGATGGGCAACAAGGTTTCAAAGGAACTTAGGAATAAAAAGAAGATGTATCATCTTTGGAAGGAGGGTCAGGTGTCTCAGCAAGTATTTAAGGGGGTTGCTAGAGCATGTAGAAAAAGAGTTAGGGAGGCCAAAGTTCAGTTTGAAATTAATTTGGCAACTTTAACAAAGGACAATAAAAAATGTTTTTATAGATATATTAATGGCAAAAGGAAGGGTAAGACCAACCTTTGTTCTCTACTGGATGTGGGAAGAAACTCAGTAACTGCAGATGAGGAGAAGGTGGAAGTGCTTAACACCCTCTTTGCTTCAATCTTTACTGGGAAGACGGCTTGTCCTCAGGACAACTGTCCTCTTGGGCTGGCAGATGGTGTCAGGGAGCAGAATGGTCCCCCTGTTATCCAGGAGGAGACCATGAGAGAACTGCTGAGCCACAGATGTTCATAAATTATGGGCCCAGATGGGCCACCCCAGGGTGAGGAGGGAGCTGGCAGATGAGCTGGCAAAACCACTCTTCATCATTTACCAGTAGTCCTGGCTCACTGGGGAGGTTCCAGATAACTGGAAGATGGCCAGTGTGACACCCATTCACAAAAAGGGTGGGAAGGAGGATCCTGGTAATTATAGGCCAGTCAGCCTGACCTCAGTACCTGGCAAGGTTATGGAGCAGTTTATACTGAGTGTCATCATGCAGAATCTACAGGATGGCCAAAGTATCAGACAGACCCAGCCAACATGCAGGGGGTAGGTCATATTTGACTAACCTGGTCTCCTTTTATGACCAGGTAATTTGTCAGGTGCATGCAGGAAAAGCTATGGCTGTTGTCTATTTGAACTTCAGCAAGGCCTTTGACACTGTCTTCCACAGCACACTTAGAAAAGCTGGCAGCCCACGGCTTGGACAGCAGCAGTCCTTGCTTGGTTAGGAACTGGCTGGATGGCCAGGTCCAGAGAGTGGTGAACAGTGCTGCATCCAGCTGGCAGCCAGTCACCAGTGGTGTCCCTCAGGGTCTGTGCTGGGGCCAGTTCTGTTGAATACTTCTACTGACTATATACATGATGGTATTGAGTCTTTCATTAGTAAATCTGCAGATGACACTAAGCTGGGAGTGTGTGTGGATCTGTTGGAAGGTAGGAGGGCTCTGCAGAAAGACCTGGAACAGTTAGATGGATGGGCAGAGCCTAACAGGATGCAGTTTAATAATTCCAAGTGCCAAGTCCTGCATTTTGGCCACAATAACCCCCTGCAGCACTACAGGCTGCGGACAACATGGCTGGACAGTGCTCAGGTGGAAAGGGACCTGGGGGTGCTGGTCCACAGCCGGCTGAACATGAGCCAGCAGTGTGCCCTGGGAGCCAAGAAGGCCAAGGGCATCCTGGCCTGTATCAGGAATAGTGTGGCCAGCAGGAACAGGGAGGTCATTCTTCCCCTGTACTTGGCACTGGTGAGGCCACAACTTGAGTGCTGTGTCCAGCTCTGGCCCCTCAGCTTGGGAAAGACCTTGAGATGCTTGAGCACGTCCAGAGGAGGCAATGAGGCTGGTGAGGGGCTTGGAGCACAAAGCCTGTGAGGAATGGCTGAGGGAGCTGGGGTTATTTCATCTGGAGAAAAGGAGACTCAGAGATAACCTTACAACTCCTCTACAACTCCCTGAAAGGTGGCTGTAGTCAGGTGGTAGTTGGTCTCTTTCTCCAGGCAGCAACTGACAGAACCAAAGGACACAGTCTCAAGCTGCACCAAGGGAAATATAGGTTGGATACCAGGAAAAAGTTTTTATGGAAAGAGTGACAAAGTGCTGAAATTGTCTGCCCAGGGAGGTGGTGGAGTCACTATCCCTGGATGTGTTTAAAAAAAGACTGGACGTGACACTCAGTGCCATGGTTTGAGGTGTTAAGGCATGGGTTAGTTTTGAAGATCTTGAAGGTTTCTTCCAACCTAGTGATTCTGTAATCCTGGCTCAGGTTGACAGTATTTAATGCACATGAAAAGACCAAACAGTCAGAAAAAATGTGTTTTATTTGTGTTTCTTCACACGCCACAAGGACATCACCAACAGCTGTAGAAACTGAACAAGAGTTTCCACAATATCTTGCAACCAATTTAATAAACTGAAGTTCCAAGGTTCCATAAAATTTTTTAAAGCATCAACATTACATTGTCTCAATTTGTCTTTTGATATACAGCTGATACAGGTAAGAACTGAACAGCTTGACACCTGCCTCTGTAGAAAACATCCCATAAACTAAGTTAAGTGCTGCACTACTGGGGAGTACCTCAGTACTGCAACATTATGCAGCTGGAAAAGGTACAGCTGAGGATTTAATATTTACCTTTAATTGTCAAAACAGATTTTTTAGTGAATGTGAACAGCTTATCATCCACTCTGCACAAAGCATGAATGATCTCTGCATTGTTCTCATTCTTGATATCAGTCAGTATTTTAGCTACATTCCATACCTGGACATAAACATTTCGAACTCAGCAATAGGCTGTCCCAGGATAATATGCACGGCAGGGCACAAAAGGCAAGAATTTGAAATTAAGAACTCTAAGTATTCCAGATTTATGGTGGCAAGTTCCAACTAGGCAACAGTTCTACCAAATGTTAGAGAGTTCAGCATTGTCTCTCAAATAGAAGTCAAGTTTGATCCGGGAAAAATCCTTGCACAGTACATCTCATTCTTTTAACATTTAGATACAGAATCCATACTACTTAAGTTTATTTTGATCTAAGACAGCATCTTACATTTATTTTGGTGCTTTAGTTATTTAATCAACAAACTAACACAAAGCCTGCAAAATCAGTTTCCCTATGACATAAGCAACTATGATGAAGCAAGAAAAAAAGACTTCTTACCCAAATGTCCTGCTTTTCACCAATTGGGAAATTTGAATACAAGTCTATCATTTCTGGTGTCCTGTACATTGGTGTTGTATTTCTTGTGATCTGGAGAAGACAGAATTTATTGAAACAATCTTGAACAATGAGCTTTAACAGCATTAAACCTAGGAACATCTCTCCATGTAGAATGGATGGCAGACTCATTTTTAAAATTAATTTCAGAAACACTAGTCAAGGAAAAAGCCATCAATTGAACCCCACAATAGTCACAACAGTTTTGAGATAAGGTCACATGAAGACAGTAAGACTCAAATAACATTGTGATCATCAAGAGTCCTTCCAAACAACAAAGCACATAAAGTAACTGTTCTACATGAGGCAAAAATGTACAGGAACACTAATGCCAAAAATCAACCATAAGCCAATAAGTGAATTCACATTCCAGTGCATCCTTCTCACTTTCTCAGCACACTTAATGACAGTGCAGACACATCCAAGGAGAAACTCTGGTCATAAGAACACCTGGGAAGACCTTTTCTACCATCTTTTTGCACAGACTACACAAGACGGTGGTTCAACATCATCATTTCATCAGTGCAATGCTTTCCAAGAATACAAGATTGCAAAACCAGGGCTTGTGATGTCAGAAGTTGTACACGTGAACTTAAGTGCATTTCTCCCACTGATGTACTACACCAGATTCACTAGTATTACTCTCAACTCTAAACTAAGAACAAGTGCACTTTGCAAAAGCACACTGCATGCTAGATTTGGTTACTGTAGTCCAAGGCACTGCAATACTGCCCATTCCTATTCTGCTCAGCAGACTTGCCTCTCATTTACAGATTATTCAACTGAGGAAAAACAGATCGGAAGATGGACATCAGTGTGGCACAATCAATTTCTTGTCCAGTGCAATTAGAAGATGTCCTAGCAACCATTTTTATTTTCACAGCAGATTGCAGAATGGACACTGACCATGCTGAAGTGTTTCCACATGTAGCTACAGAACACAAGCGATGACTGTAACTGTAGAGAGCTTTTGAACTCTAGCAAAACAAATACAAAACCAAAAATAAATAACACTCTAACTGAAAAAATCTTCAGTTGTCTTAGATAACTCATGAATTAATATTAGATGAATAGTAACAGTTAAATTAATCCACTGTTGATATTAAAATTAAATCACATTAAAATAGTCTCACCTCTTCTTCAACCACTGCTCTCTTCTGTGCAGACCAGTTGTAGTCAGGATAATAAGCAATAGTTGTAGCACTACCGAAGTCACAAAGTTTAATTGTCCCCTGATTACTAATAAGCAAATTTTCCACCTTCAAAAAGATGTAGAGAAACAGATTAAAATACATGTCTTTTTTGCCCTAACACACATGCTTTTACACACATCATCTTACTTGTGCATAAATATAAAAACTAATCACTTCAGCCAAAAAAATTGTTTACAGGAAAACAAAGATTTCAGACATTACTGTCATTTTATAGCCAAGTTTTGAAAGGAAGCACCAAGCACACCATGAACAGGAAACATTCCAGAGATCAAGAAATAAATCCCAGGGGAAAAAAAACCAAGCAATCTCATTAGAACCTAAGAAAAGGCCAGTTTTTCAGATGAGAACTTGTAGAAGCGGTGTCTTAGAATCCAAATGTTTTCAGGCATAAAACCGAACACTGTTAGCTCAGCTGCTGCAGGATGAAGGCTCGGACTGCTATAGGCAAAAACAAGGAGACACTAGTAGAGAAGCAGACCGCTAGGAGACAGCCATAAAGAAGCAGCTGTGATCCTGTGCAGAGACAGAAAACAGCTATTTGAGAAACATGTGCTGCCAGCAAAGTTCATCATCCATTTTCCCTGCCTTTTTCTTCTTCATAAATTCCAACTGTCCTGTATTGTTAAATGAAATGTGGAAGAAACTTGAGGAAAGAGTAAAAGTATTGGGAAGATGTACTTGGAGTCATAATCACAAAAGGACTGAAAAATGAAATTTGTACCTCGGTTAATTGGCTCAAAACTCTGACTTGCAGTTTTCTATGCTGCTGACCTTAGCTTAGACTGCTAAAAAGGGTAGCACAGTTAAGTGATCCCTATTTGGCTCTTGCTGTAGTAAGGCCTCTGCCTCTTGCAGCCCAACAATCATTTAATCTTGTTTTGCAGCCTCTGCAACCTAAGACCAGCACAAACCCAAATTCCTGTCTTTTCCAGGTTTTAGCTCTGTCAGGAAGCTAAAGAAGAAAAAAGCTAAAGAAGAAAAAAACAGTTCTGAATTACAGCACTAGCTCAATGTCTATGCAGCTGGCTATGAAAGAAATTGTGTATTTATTTGTAAAAGGTTTTTTTACTCTTTTTTTTCAGAAGAGAGATGCACCTTTTCCACAAAAGCTAGGGGCTGGCCTATAGAAATTTGAGTGAAGAATGGTTAAAATGTCTTTGACACAACCTAAAAGCATGTTCAATAGTACCAAGCAAAAAAACAGAAAAGGAGCGCTCTGTCACCAAAGCTAGGTTTATATTTATGGGCCATACTAATAGCTAACATCAAAGCTTTCATCAAGAGTGTTGAAAATAATTAACACACTTACTTCTAGAAATGGTCTTATTTTCCTTTCCCCAAAGCAACAGAGTACAAGCTTACTTAAGGAAGAACAGATTTTCCTATTTTTATATTAAATGAAATCACATCAGGCTGGATACACATGTGTGAAATTTAGACACTCTTCCAAGAATAAGAATCTCCCCTGTCGTATTTTTTTATGCAAAGGAAAATTCAAATATATTCACAGCTCAGTAGAATGTCACTGATGATGAGGGCTTCTTCATCTAAGGCATATTGGTAAAGGTGAACCTCTGTCTTCAAAATACAAAATTCAAACCCAGGTAACCTTTCAAATCTCCAAAGATCCTAAAGGTAGAACACTTTCTACAGCATAAGCCTATAGATTCCCGGTAAAGGATAATTAATTAAAAAAAACCCAAATAAATAAAAAACAACCAAAAAAACCCCTAATAAACAAAACCTAACCTGAATTATGCCTACCAAATTTTACAATTCAAATTTAAAAAAAGCACTGAAGCACAATGCAAGTTACAAGTTCTAAAATTAACAGGTTACTACACATTCTCAATGGCAATGTAATCCTTCACAAATAATTCAACATTCTTCTCCTTCAAAGCTTTACTTGCTCTATTAAGGCCCCTACTTAACCCAGAACTGCACTTCACTAGTTATAACTGAATATTTTACCAAAAACAAAATACTTAGACTAACTCAATCAGCAAATACTTTTCTGCCAGCTTGCTTCAGATAGAACTACAAGCAGTTTCTAAACAGCAAGCACAAGGAGAAGAAGTTGTTTGAAGAGATGCAAGTATTTCAGTGATGACCTTCACTCAACAGTTATGGCAAGGCAATAGATCTAAGCACTATGCTCAAGAATCGTTTTTAACACTGATCTAGCCCAACAGGCTCCTCTGCTGTTCAGACGTTCAGCCTTTATTTAAATATTGTAACATACCTTTAAGTCTCTATGAATAATAGGAGGCTTCTGCTTATGCATATGCTGCACTGCTCTGCAGGTCTGATAAAAGATCTTCAAAACTGTGTCACAAGAAATAGGTCCTTTGCATTCTACTTTCTTTAAGAACTCCACCAGCTGTCCTGCAGAAAGTGAGAGAAATTCACATAAGCACATAGAGAACACTGCAAATTCTGAAAGCTTGACACAAATAGATCCTTCTCAAGAAAGGTTTACAATCTTGAGTTGTATTAAATAGATTTTCTGAAAATGGCATTCCACACTGACTGCAATGAAAAAAGAAAGAGTGCTCTAAAGAACTACTCCTACACTCTTCCCTTCTCTGACTAGTCTCAAACACAAAAAACTTAATGATTACCTCGTATTTAAGACAAGGTTAAACTGTAGTCTAAAAAACCATGATCTTTATCCTAGAAAAGATAAGCTTGAACTCTAGTTCCACTGAACCGTGCTATCTTCTACAATCATTCCAAGTTTTAGGTTAACAAGGAACCTGCACAAAACAGCTGCCAGAAGAAGTGCACACTACTGGGAAAAGAAATGAAGTTTACCTTTACACAGTTCTGTAAGCAGAAGAAACTCTCCCTGCCCCGTGTCTGATTCTTCTTTTCCTATAGATGCTGCAGAGCAAAACTGGACAATGTTGGGATGACCTGAAAGTTTTTTCTGGAGATAACACATTCAAGGAAGACGACTCCCAAGTTCATTGATACTACTGCATCCAGTAGTTAATTTGAAATATTAGATTAAAACCACAGAAAGCATAGTAGCTGCAATCAATACCCTAAGCAAAACAGGGAAATACATGCCTCAGCTGTAAGAAATCTGAGAAAGGAATCTAAGGTAATATAATAAAAATTAAAAAAAAAATTAAAAATCCTTATGACTATTGCTCAGAAGAAACTGGACTCAGTAACAAGGCCAGTTCTTTTTGTCTTTTGACAATGACTGCCTATCAGGAGTAACACTACTTCTTAGAGCAAGATGTATCCAAAGCAGAAATTAATAAACACTGAGAGTAAAAGCAAAGAGCAATAAATCCAGTGCATGTGAGGGAATTCTATTTAAAATCTAAGTATCATGTGAAATCAAAAGGTCTCTTGACAACATTCAGAGGACTGCAAGAAAGCCCAAGTAACAATTTCACTTCTTGCTAAAGTACATGGCAAATTCTACACTAGCTACAAAAATTATTTGCACACACTGTATTACTGGAATTTTTGAAGAACTGAACTTTCTGCATGTTGATTCATGATACCAGATACATGACAAACCATGAACCCAGACCTGCAGAATGTCAGTCGTCTTAGGCAGTGTATGAAGAAAAACAGAATCTGTACAGCAATCTTTTGTGACCCAGAAATCTCAGGCAGTTAAATATGTTACAGAAAAGGATACCATAAAACAAACTTCCTGAATGATGGCTTTGTTCTTCTCCTCTTCATTAGACAACAATCGCTGTTAAAAAACCAAAATAATTGAGAAGATATAGTTACTGAAACTTACAGAATAACAATGCATAGATTTTTTTTTACAGAATATGAAGGATAAACTATAGTCAAGAACCTAAGGAACTGTAATGGGGCAGTAAACAAAACTGGCTTATTGTACGTTTTGACATTCTGTCATAAATAATACCCAGTTTTCCAGTTACCTGGACTATTTAGGTTTAGTGATAATTGAGCAGCATAACTTTTGATATTCTTTAAAGTAACTGTTCTGATAGTTCTGATATATAAAGCACTAAAGTCTCCTGGCTGCAGCATTGTGGCCTCACAAGATTCACCTTCTGTCTAAAATATTCAGCAGCAACCTTCAACTTATTCTAGACTAACTCCTCCAGATTATGTAGCCAGGCTCTTTCAATGGTGCTTGTACAATCAGTAGCAAAATTAAGCATTACTGTTTCTAGTATTACCTGGATTTGCAGCCAGCATTTGACTACAAGCAGCCTGAGCCCTCTCTACAAACGTACCAGTTTTACAGAACAGGAAGTATAGTAATGGTTCATCTTCCACATGTTATTTTTTAATGGGGCTACTTCTAGAGGACCTTTTGAACACATATAGTATATGGCTTTGGTCACATATTTTGTTATTGTAGGATGTGGAATAAAACGGAAAAAGCCAAAGTTATTACTGGTGGAATAACTTACCTCTCCCATCCCTCATACACATACCCTGCTTACAGCTGATTAGCAGAAGCCTCTAGAAACCAAGAATGCAGAGAAGTGTCTCTAAGAAGTACCAGGCCAAATGTTTAAACAATGAGTCAAAGTGAAATTTTGACTAAGGAAATTTACTCTTAAAGTAAGAAGGTAGGCTAAATCTGCTTCTGACGAGTGAAAAAGACTCCTGTACTCCACTTCAGGTAACTACAAAATATTCTTTTTACCCGTGCACCAAAATGTTTTGGAATGGAACAGGACTTTCTACACCAAATAAAAAAACAAAGACCAGCAGCACCTAAAAGACCAATTCCCCTGTTTGTCACCTAAGTATGAAGTGTAGGGTTCTAACTGGAATGACCATTCTAAATAGTGGGCTACAAATACCACTAATACACTCCATTTTTCCAAGTTACTTGCTCAGTGGCATACATCAAGGACTAACTGTCATGCTAAAATACCAAGCTGAAAGACAGACCTTACAAACCTACAGTGAAGTAAATTAATATTACCTTCAAAGCATAATCTTTGCCACTTCCAAGATCTTGAGCTTCATAGACAAAAGCAAAACCCCCTACAAGAAGAAGGTACATTACATCACTTTTCATTTCAATATTCAGGTACACCATTCTTTTTAGTCTAACATAATCAATACATGAATTTAGATACCTTTCTAAATGTACCAAGCACACATTTTTCAGCATCTAGTCAAGACTGCTGATATTCAGCAAGAGTTCAGATATTCTATTCCTTTCTCGTACATAAGCAGAGAGCACATGGACTTTGTTACTTTCCTGCATTTTGTTAAGTCTCCTTATGCAGATTTCTTACTAAGCAATTTTTTTAAAGGTTCTTATAAAACCAAAATGCAGTACAGCAAATATTACCTGATAAATTCAATAAAATGTTTTGGTATTACATTGCTAACACTTTGTGTAAAAAATAGCTATAACTAAGGAACTTCTAAACATACACCTCCTGTTTTTAAGATAACTGTCATGTCAGAAAGCATTTTCAAGCACTGAAGCACACATTACAATAATGGTAATATTGTTACCAAATTGCAACGTGTTATTTCATAAAATATTTCCCTTCCAACTCCTCTTGTTAAGCTATCTATTTTCTCAAACACTTCCCTTCGCTCAAGAGCACTGTTTGAGAGTTTTGAGAGTAAATAACTAGCTTAAAATACACATTTCTACTTCAGTGATTCCACCTTATTATCAAGTACTGAAATGCTAAACAGAATGGAGTTCACTTTCAGATCTTCAGAGAAAAGCCAATGGTATCATGCCTGGTTAATTCCTACTTCATTGCACCTGCCTTATAGAGAATCCAACTGCTGCAGCCTACAAGCTCACCTTTTGCAACTAAGTTCCTCTCAAAACATCAGCTTCAAGTAAGTTTCCCATTCTGTCATTTTCACTCTTTCACCTGAACACATTTCAGCTCCATACAACTCAGACCATTACATGTAGTGTTTGGTTTACTACTACTGCAGCACCATAGCAGAAACAATGTTTAATTCCATGGATTTTCTGGGATACCAAAGGAGTTAGAGTATGTTGTAAAGGTACTTCTAACTTTTTTTTAAGCCATCTGTTATTATTGAAAACAAGTCTTAAAAAGTAAAACTAGTCCTACTGTGTCATTCTTAAAAGCAGTTTCATTTACAGTTTGATACTGGCTTCCTTGAAAAAGTTTTAATAAAAAGTATTAAAGCAGTTTTAATATGCCCTCAGAAGGGACAAGTTTACCGGCAAAACTTCTCCTCTGCCATAACAGTTTACTCCAAGCCCCCCAAGCAATATATTCTGCAAACATTCAGAAAAAAATAATTTAAAATGCACTTTCAACAAACACCCATATAGCAGATTTTACTGAGGCAAACGGTAAAATGGAAGTAAAGCGAAGAACAATTTCTAGGGGTCTAAAGAATGTATTGGGGTGTTTTCACTCATTTTTTTTAAACTCATGTAAATGCTTGTACATGTTTTTAAGACAGTTTTCTGAGGATTTCTGTATCAGCAAAATCATCTTAGTATTCCCCCATACTGATCACTAGTGTAGAGATATGTACACACCCATCCCAGCTATTGCCCAGTGAGACAGGTTTTGCATTGCTGAGGCATTCCAGAGCCCCATTCTCAGAAGACAGCCCAAACCCTCCAAGGTCATCTCAGGTAGTATTTTCAAGTTCAGAAATTACAGCAGAAGAAAACTGGGTTTATTTCTTTTCTGTAGACACAAGCTCTCACACATCAAGGCTCATTACAGAGCACCACACCATCTCATGAAAATCAGGAACTAACTCTACCTCATTTGCTTTATTTATTAACAAGCACTCTAAACTTATCCTTGCACCATCACAGGCCTCAGGCAGTGCTCCTGTCAGTACTTCATCACTCTCTTACAGAGATTTGAAGACCCTTGCTTTTCCAACCAAGATTTGGATTCTCCTTCAAGTCGAACCTAGGGATCACATAATACTGAATAATTTCACTGTATTTACACATGAAGTTGGATTTTAAACTGCTCTTTTTTATCATATCCCTGTTTAACACATCTTCATAAATTATTTTTTCAGATAAGCAGTTTCAGTAAAATGACAGCTAGAGAAGCATCAAAATAGGGACATCAAGCACATCATAACAGTGCTTGCTACAGTAATTCACTCACTGTTAACTAGTCATGAGAAAGTGAGGGTGTGAGTAGCTTCCTGTTTGTAACTATTTGATATGACTTGCCTACTCCCCTCCCAAACACTGACCAAATTTGTTTCCATATCAACTTTCAGTGGTTAATGTTTCAACCATAGCTTGACTGAAACAGTGTAATTCTAGCCTGGAATGTAAGTTACAATGCATTTTAACTGAAAGCTTTTCTATCAGAGTACCAAAACAGAAAAGACGGTGTGTTAATTGTTGCCAAGCATTGATTCACAAGGTTTTTTTTGAAGTCCAGTCATGTATTTCTGTCTACTGCAAGTCCTAGTAACATGCTGAAATTGCCTCAAGAGTGAAGGATGGCCCAAACTTAAAGATCTCTACCTTTTCCCACACCCCTGAGAAGCAGAGGTAGAATATCTTCAAACTTTGAGAGCTCCCCTGCAAGCAGGAATTGCTACAGCCAAGAAACAACAGCTTTACAAAATAGAACTGTTCTGCACCATGTTAAAAACATTGTTTATGCTTACAGTAAAGATAATGGAAGCTGGACAGCTGCTAGGTCAGGTAGTTCAGTTGTTCTTTAGGAATCACCTTTTTTTCCTCTATCTGTCAGCAAATAAAACTAACAGTGTTCACAGAAACTTGGCATTAAGCATTCAGTAGGCCTCTGCTCCTAGAGGTTTACAAAATAAATCCACCCAAAAGCCTGGTTAACATTATCCTATGAATCCTAACTAGGTTAACATTATCCTATGAACTCAGTAGCTGCAGAAACCATAGAATTGTTCCTATAAGTTTGGCAAACTGTAATACTGTTTGTTCACACTCAAAACACTGAAGAAGCCCTGAAGTAAAGAAAATAAAAGTTGCTTTAATTGCAGAAGTTTCATCTTGACAGAAAACATCTTGTAACAAGTCACTGACCTATGCAGCTTCAAGTTATAACATCTATTTTTAAACTCAAAGAAAATATTAATCTCTGCACCCATTTGAGTCTGTTGCCTATTGCTATCTTTCTAAGGAATTATTTTTTCATTATTCTAAAAGTTTTAGATTTAGATCAAACAGATTGAATAATGCATTCTTTTTGTCATCACGTTCCTCTTCTTGTGTGCTTTTTTGTCAATGTTTTTTACTCAAAGGAAGCATAAGATTTCAGTACATGTGAAGAATGGTTGTTAAATGTGTGCTACAGAACTTGCTTGTTCCCTGTTTTTCACACAGTCTGGTTTATTCTAAATTGTTCAGTCTCATATACAAAGAAGCAACAGTATTCACTAATTAGGCAGGAAATATGTGACTATTTTACTGAAGTAAAATTGTGTGAGGGTCTGTGCACTTAAGAGGAGGATCCAAGAGAGCAATGACACCTGAAGCCACCATCATAACAAGAGCAAGTAGGGATTATATGCAAAGGCCCCCACCAAAGTCCTCTAAAATCTTATCTGCAGTGAGCTACTGAAATGTCCAAGCAGGGAAAAAAAACAGGATACCATATTCTAGAAGTGCTCAGTCCAGTCTGTGACATACTTGGTCTGTTCTTGCATTTAGAGGCAGTATCAGCCAAAGAGATCATCACCGGCTCATCCCCCACTGGTTGCTGTCAGTCTCCTGCAGCAGCACACTGTATTATCAATCAGCGCAGTCCTACCCCAGCACAACACCTCTGTGAAACAACCAGGAAAATGCATCCAAGCAACCTGCGCAACAAGTCTCAGCCTAGAGCACAGCCAAACATGGATTTGCACCAGCACTGGTGCACACTACAGAGCTGGAAGGAGCTGTGGGCTAGGGGAACAACTGAACCTGTGGTGTCAGATGATAATGTGCAATATTAGACCACAAGCACTGTTCACACCAGCTACCAAGCTGAGCACACAAGCCCACAGAAAAGTCCACATTGGCCAATGACACACAGCTCACTATGGATTTGAAGTCTGGATTCAGAAAGCAGCACTTGACTCCAGAAAGGAATCTGGCATGAAAAAACTGATCTAGAAGAAAAACAGATCCCACATTTATAACCATGGAAGGGAATACACGTAAGCCACAGTTGTGGATCCATGTATCAGAAGGCATCACATCATGTCCAGAGGTGAAAGATAAATGCAATTTGAGCAGTAAAATAAACTATACACAGACAAAATAAACTATATACAGACAAATTCAAGTCTGAAGATCACAGGAGAGGCTGGGATTTCTGTATTTCACATCTATTTTACCTTTATATTCAATACAGTGCAATGGCTCTTTTAGATGGGCTACATTGGCTAGAAAATTATATTTTCCAGAAAAAGCGAGCAGCTAGCCCAACTTCAGTTAGCAAAATAAGGAAAGAAAATAACATAAAATAAAACCATAACACTGAGACAAACATGGAACACAAAGCAATGGTTACAGAGAAACTGTAAAGAACTCTAGAGATAAAGCATGTCTCCATTTGCTTTAAGTCATCTAACTTGGCATCTTTCCCCTGACATTTTACAATGCCTGTGTCATATTCTGGAAAACAGTAGGCTGCTGTCAAAGTAAAGTATTAAAATACCTGCTCCAGAACCAAGAACCAAATAGTATATATGCCTCAAAAATAGCTTCCTGCTCTAACTTTCCTTTGTCCTTCAGTAACTGCTGTGGTCACTGCCAGCAAGAATTTTACAGTATCAGCAGCACAGACAGTTCTTTTAGCATTGACATCCTACTCAGTGCTTACATTTCAGTCACAACTCTGACCTTAAAGAAGCTGTAAGTCAAGGCTGAAGGCAGAACAGGAGGACATGACATCCAGTACTGTTTAAAACATACCTTACTACATAAGAAACTGCCAGGTTTTCTCTAAGATCATACGCTGAAAGTGCTCGAGCTTTCAAGTGATAAATTATTACCCTTAAGAAGATAAAGCAGTGAAGACGTAGTTGTTGTTGTTTTACAGCTCAAAAATTTTATAAGTAGATTGCAAGTGTTTTGAAGCAGCTAATTTTAAGCAAATTTTTCTTCTATGCTGATCACCAAGATTCCAACAGAAAACTACTTAGTATAAGACAATTACAAGAAGAAACTACAGAAAGAAACTCCAACAACCAAAAGGAGTTCTAAATAGAGTTTTGAAGTATTTAACATAAATAACATCTACCATCACTACAAAGTTAACGGAATATTTAACTGCAATAATATAGAAAAGTCCACATTTTAGTCTTCCGAGAGTAGCCTTCAATGGTTCTTCTGCTGGAGGAATAAAGTATTTTCTCTGATCACAAGCATTAAGACAATCCAAATTTCTTCTAATATCTAAGTAATTTGCATCTATCAAACATATATTTTCTAAAACATAACAAGCCTTGTGCCAGGCTACCTACCCAAAGCTGAAGCGAGAAACTGCCCAGATATTTAATTCCCAGTATTCTACCAAAGTCTATGTGCACAGCTAGACCAGCCTCCTGACACACATGTTTAAAGCAAACACATTTCCTGCATTCCATAGTCTTCCAATCAACCCCAAACAACAGAGGCGAACTCTCATGTTTGGCATAATACTATTCATTGTCATTTAAAGAAAGAAAAAAAACCCCAACAAACAAAAAAAAACCCACGCTAACCAGAATTTTCATGAGGTACTTGGTAGGTTATAAAGACCGCGACCGACTACAAACTCATCTGAGTTCTGTTATGTGGTGAAGGCATTTTAAACCACGAAGCAAGCGAAGAAACGGCCACACAGCACAGCAGCTCTCGGCGGCTATTCCTGAGGCGGGACAGTAACACCAAGCACTGCTGCGACCCCCGGGCCTGGGGACACCGGCTCGGCTCGGCTCGGCTGGGCGCGGAGCGGGCGGCACGGACACCGCCAGCCCTTCCCCAGAGGCCGGAACCGCCGCCCCGGCCGCCGCCCGCCCGCCCCCACCCGGGCGCGGCCTGCCAAGGAGGAAACCTTCCCGGTCTAGGAATAGGAGACGGGGAAAACGGGAGCGGGAGGCCCGCGAGGAAGCCCATCCCAGCTTCGAAGCGCCAGGGTCCGCCCCGCACTGCCCGGCCCGGCCGCCCGCTCTTACCCTCGGCGATGACCCGCTTGATGCGGAGCTTCATGTCGCCCATCTCCACCGTCTGCCCCACGAAATCGTTTTGGTCACGGCTGGCGGCTCCCAGGGAGCCGGGGCCCGCCAGGAAGTCCAGGGCGGACTGGAAGAGCGACATAGCTCCCAACAAGCAATGCAATTGATAGGGTCGGGAAGGGATGGAAGCAGAGTGGGATGGAGCTGGGGGGCTCCGCCGAGCCTCGACAGCCACGGCGAGAGCCCGCCCGCCTGCCTCCCCTACCGTCTGCTCAGCCGCTCTTCCCTCAGCTCCGGGCGGCTTCCGGGAACGCTGCGTCACTTACGCGCCCCCGGTGCGGCCCGCCCGCCGCAGCCCGGCCGGCTGCGGCCCCGCCCCGCGGGAGGAGCTCCGGCTCCCGCCCGGCTCCGCTCCTTCAGCGTCCCTTCACCGACTCTCGCTCTCGCCCGAGATCCCGCTCTTGCCGGCGCTTTCCCCCCGGAAGGGTCGCTATTCCCCAAGCAGCCGTGTGTTTCCACAGTTTAACACTTTGGTTGGCAGCCGGGGAGAGAAAAAAGTTCTCCTGTCCGCCGGCACCGCTGACGCTTGGTAGCACCTGCGCTTTTCCCCGCAGAGCGTTGCTGCCGTCCTTTCCCTGTTCGTCTGCCCTCGGCATCTTCCCACGCCTGTCGCTTTTCCCCGCAACCGTGACGTGCCACCCACTGCCCTCCCTGCACCTCCACTGCCAGCGCCGGGAGGCGCAGGCAGGCGTGGTGGGGAGCGCTCTCCATGTGTCACACTGTCGTGGTTTGACACTGTGGGTGCCAAATGCCAGGCACTCACCAGAGCCGCTCACTCACCCTCCTCTGCTACGGCTGGGCAGAGGAGAGAAAAATTGTTAGCATAGGGTTCGTGAGTTGAGGTTAGGACCAGGAGAAAATACTCCAAGGGCAAAACAGGCTCAACTTAGAGATACAAAGTGAGTTTATTACTAACAAAATCAGAGGAAGATAAAGAGAAGTAAAATAAGCCCTTAAAAATAAGCCCCTTTCTTCCCCCAACCCCTGCTTCCTCTCCACCGACAGCAGGGAGACAGGGCATGGGGGTTTTGGTCAGTTCAGCACCCGAAGTTTTCTTCTGCTGCACAGGGAGAGGAATCCTTCCCCTGTGAGACCACGGGGTCCCTTCCCACAGGAGACAGTTCTCCGTGAACTTCTCCAGCATGGCTCCAAATCTCTGAGCAGCAATCCTCCCAAAACTGCTGCAGCATGAATCCCCCTCCCACGGGCACGCAGTCCTCCCAGAACTGCTGCGGCCTGGGTCACTCTTTTCTTTGGATGCAGTTCTCCAAGGACAGGCWRCTCCAGCCKGGAAYYAGGGCCCCACCTCTCCACAGGGTCACAGCCTCCTCCAGGCACCCACCCACTCCAGCAGTGGCACCTGCCCCCTGGGCTGAGGGTGGGTCTCGGCATTCCCCGTGGATCCCCGTGGGCCGCAGGGCGCCGCTGCTTCGCCGTGGTCTCACCACGGCCTGCAGGGGAACCTCGGCTCCAGTGCCTGGAGCAGCTCCTGCCCCTCCTTCTTCCCTGACCTTGGTGCCTCACATGTTCTCACCTCATCCTTTTCCCTGGCTAGAATTAAAACTGCGCCCCTACTTTTCTTTTAATGTCTTCTTAAATATGTTATCACACAGGCATTACCATCATCTCTAGTTGGCTCAGCCTTGTCCAGCAGCATGTCCATCTTCAGAGCCATCAGGGATTGGCTCTGCCAGATGTGGTGGAAGGTTCTACAAGCTTCTCACAGAAGCCATCTCCATGCCCCCTGCTGCTACCGCAGACCAAGCCATGCAAAACCAACACACACAGGAATGTTGGGAATAGCCATATCCACCGACAGTGTCAGCCTGTGTTTATACAGGCCAGGGTGACTCCTCTTCGTGTGTTTGGCAGATCCCAAACTGGTCAGTCCATTTCCAGAATACTACTAGTACTATGACCTGAGACAGCAGATGACTAGAAAAAAGGCTTGCCTCCAAACCTTATGCTTCAGAAATAACACCACTCATCAAGATTCTCTTTCAGAAGTTTAGTCCGTACTGTCTCCACCTTGCCAGCAGCCATCCTTTTGAGACAATCCCAGACATTTCCAAATTCTGTAAGATTTCAGGTGGCCATGGCTACTTTCTCCTGCACAAATGACTGGTTCAGTTTTTTGAAGTTATATTTCTCAGTCAGCTTCCATAAACTAAGAACTTGCTCTTCTTCATGTGCTGTGTAAATTACAGGGGCATGGCCTCTTGTGATTCCTGCACTGTTCTGTAATGCTTGATCAGTCAAGAAGTGTGGTCTTAAAGGCAAGTAGATTTATATGAAGATCCCACATAATCATACCTTTAATTAAAAAAAAATTTATCAAATATTATAATAGAGAACTTCTATCTGCAGCAGAGATAGAAGTTCTCTGAAATTTTTCTTTCAATTCTCCCTGTGAGAAAACTTCTTTTTTTACAGTAACTCACACCAGCATAACTTCCTTGCAGAAAATCATACCTGCAGGAGCATATTACCTTCAGTCCTGCTTTGGTTTCTGACTTTCCTGATTTTTTTTGCTCAGGCAAATGCTGTAATTATTTTTTTACAAACAAACACTGCTAGTTAGGCTTGCTACACCATATTGTTCTACTCACTATCCCTTGTATAATTTACCTGCACCTTTCCCTTCAAAGACTCATTAATAAAAGGCCACTGGAAAAAGGACAGGAATTTCTGTAAGGAACCACAGAAGCAATCTTTCTGGTTTTGAAGGTCTAGGTTTTATTTTAGTAGCTTTTTTGTTCCCAAATGGAAGACTCTGTCATACATGGAATATGGGGCAACTGCTTCATATTTGTTCAGCTTAAATGAAGACTGAGGTTTCTGATGTAACTTCAGTAACAGACTGAGTGACCTGGGCTAAAATAACCTCTTTTGGATGTTTGGGTTTTTGTGGGTTTTTTTACTAACCAGCTTTAATGCCATGCTAAAATTCCTTGACTATTCCACTGCTAAGCCTCACATTTATCTCAGCGCAAAAGAGATGTCCCAAAGTCAGAAGAAAGAGATGAGGACGACATGGCAGCAGGACTTCGTTTCAGCAGCAGCATGCCTGATTGAAATGCCATAAAATGTGTTATCTGAGAATCTTGTTTCTGTATCAATGTGTACCTTTTTAATGTATAAAAACTAGTAAATAAAATTTCATCCATGAAAACTGATTATATTTAAAACTTTATGGTTTTCCTGCTTATGCAAGAGATTTACTGTTGGGAAAGGTTCTTTACACAAACAATCAAAATTCCAGTTCAAAAATTATATGCAGGTAGGCACCAAGTGTGAGGTTCGATAATAAAAGCTCAACCAATTGTTGCTTGAAATTCCTCAGATAGATCAGTCATAGCTTACAGTGGGAGCTTGTTCTCAGAAAGATTGCATGAGGAGTAGCTATGTTAAACATGAAGGAGGTATAAGAAAAAATGTAGGATAGGCAGCAGGAATGTTACACTTGAAAAAATCAGGATGAATTTGTCACTGCAACTTACTGCAGGTAAGATAGAAAAGCCTTGATATGATTGCAGCTTTTCTGGATTTAAAAAGTTTAAAAGAATACTTGGGTAATATTTTACTGTGGTTTTAAATTACCGAGGATAATACTGGAGAGGTCAAGCAGATCATTCAGTGAGTCCAGAAGGCTCTGTAGTGGTGGGAGTTGACCCCATTTTCATTTATTGCTGAGGCAAAAGTGTGATAAAATGCTACAGTTTTTAAGAATACTTGGTCAGAAAAAAGTATTCTTTTTATTTATGCAGCTTGAGAGGCCTATGGGGATTTTTTTAATCACTAAAGGTGATAAGGCTTATCCATTTATTTGTTGGCACTGTTCCTGTTGAAAAGCAGAGGAAAACAAGGTTGTGCCATCTGTTACTAGTCTGCATCCCAGTTCTGACAGCCACACTGTACTCCAGTGGGATGCTTGAGCTTCTGATTGAAATGCTCTGCTCCAGCCTTCCCATTATAACTCTCACATAGTCTTCTTTTTTCTACAGCATCACCCAGAGAGTACCACAAATCATTCTGGCCAAAAACCTTGGGGGGGAAGGTGGTAAGGAAGGATTTCCTCTTGCGTCATAAGGTCAAGGCAGGGCAGAACCATAAATTCAGGAATTATTAAATGAAAAGTTCCTTTTTTCTATTACCATGTAGTAAAGACAGCACTTTTATTTTCATTCCAGTAATTGCTCTCAACTTCTTAAGGATTAAATTAATTAAACAGCAATGAATTAGCATTCTACTTTGCATTTCTCTATATAACCCTTAATCAAAATACAACTAGAAAATTGCACACATAGTAATGTCTCTGTAGATCCAGAAAGGGTTCATTAGGTTCATCACAGCTGAAAATCTATTTTGGAAGAACACCTCAGAAAAAAGATTAAATACTTCTCAGTTTGTACTTTTTATTGCAATTGCTCTTCTGATGTAGTCCAAAAGAATGAGTCATAAAACTAATCCTCACACAAAGCAAACACAAGAGGCTTGACCATACTTTATTTAATATCTTTGATTTGCATGCAGAGACCCTCCATTTCTTCTCAGATCACAAATATACCAAAGGCACACTTAAAGCCAAGCTGGCACTTTTGACCAGTCATTTTCTTTCCTAATTGGCTAGCCTAGGTTTGAGTGAAACTGCATCCTTTTGAAAGATTTAGGCTTAGCTCTGCCTCATACAATGCAGCAAGAATCAGCAGATTTGGGAAGTGAACAGCCAGTAGTACCTCTGTGTTACACCCAGGTAATTTTATGCAGCACACAGTTTTTGTTCATGTTACTTTTTGTATTTATTGCAATACAAATAAAGTGTTGTGTTCTTCTGATATGCTTTTTTTACTTCTGCAGGTTATCACCTGCTATATGTTGAGAGATTTTTATAATGTGCTCTAGCCGCATATTTCAAATAAGAGCCTGTTCATTTGATATTAAAATAATGAGGTTAATAAAGCAGTATTTGAAATATTTGGAAATAGAGATATTTCAATTTATGTCTATGTGTGAATGCTACATTCTAATTTCACTAAATAACTGCTGTTATTGATTTGGGAATCCTTTCTTTATAGCTGAGTTTCCAGTTTAAGTTATTCTTTCCTGATAATAGGAAAATATGCCAATGATTAAAAAAAAATTACTTCACTGGTTTTGTGGAGCAATAGTTTTGTCTCTAGCTTTGGATTAGACAAATTAAGCAGATGTATCTTTTCTCTGTTTGCTGGCTTCAAACAAGGCATCTTCTTTATCTTTTTGCTCTTCTTTAGGAAAATTTTATATAAGGCAAATTAGCTACCCTGTATAAATAAAATTAATTTACTAGTTATTAGAAAACTTGCTGAAATTTGTGGATAGGGTTTCTGGAGATTGAATGTACACTGTACCTGTTCCAGTCTCTAGTTACGGATTTCTTCTGCAGTTGGTGCTCCTGACTTCCTTAAAATACCAAATAATGACAAGGGAAAGAAAGATTTGGAGTCTATCCAATTCCTTGAAGAAAAGGTCTTTAACTTTGAAGCCAGAAAGGAAAGTGAAAGAAGTGTTTCAGGCATGTGTTCTTACTGTCTGAAATACACTGTGGGTTTTTTGGGTGGTGTTGCTTTACTTGTTTGTTTGTTTGATGATAAGCCATGATTAACAGACCCCTCAATTGAACAAATAATTTCTTTATTAAATTTAACATAAGACTTTTTATCAAAATAGTCTTCTTGTATGAGAACCAAAGCATCACTGTTTCACTTTGGAAGGATGAAGTATTATGACAGTAAAATTGATACTAGCTGTAATTGAGACAGCTGTAAAATTGAGACTATAAGCCCATTTACTGAACTCTCTTTCAAAAGGTCATTATAGTCATTTTACTGTGCAGTCATTTCTGCAATCCTGTGCCATTTAAACATTGTACCCCTACATTACTAGAAGTAGAATTTACTCTGACATTTCAGAATCACCAAGCTACATTACCATTTCTTAGGCAATACCAATTTGAACAAATTTTAGTAAAGGTTAATTATAGATTTTATGCCAATGTGGTCATATGCAAAGTAAACTAGATTATTTTTAGGCAATTATAGGGACCAGGGTCCCGTGATGAAAAGCAAAACTTATAATTAAATTTTAAAAATTGCAGAATTGCCCACAAAAGAATTACAAAAATTAGTTTTGTGAAACTAAGAAAAATGTGCCTCATGTATAGATCACAAGGCCTGACTGCAGCATTCCTGTGCTAGATCAAGTTAACTGTACCAGGACAGGTAAGGTGCAGGTACAGATGTATGGTGACCTCACTTCAGCTCTGGTCTATAAATGGAGCAGTGGATTGATCAGTTTTTGCAAAGGAAGAAGCTTTTAAAAACTTGCTTGAGACTAATGATATAATCAGCTACTTGCATTTGGTTAGACTTACCACTGGAGCCTTTATCTTTCTGTTAAAAGGGGCGAAGTACCCTTATTGTTTAGTTGTTTATTAAAATTTCCTGGTGTTACAGCAGTCATACTATTCCAACATTGTGTCTTAGTTATCAATTAAATGATAAATTTTCTTGCCAGAATTGCTATTTTTGATATTCAAACATTTTCGTCCTCTTTAGTCTTTAAAGAGAACCTAAATGATTTTGAATGCCCTCTCTGTATTTTAAGCATTCAGCCAGAAAAGTAAAAGGAAAATCATGTCCTCCAAGTGTTTTTTACATTTTATTACATGTCAGAAGTGGCCAAAATAAACTTAATAGAAAATTTATACAACCAATTCCAATTCATGGAAAATTCAAGTTTAAGAGAATGACTATAAATGAATAAAAGAATCACAACATAGGAATTCATCAATTTTCAATGATACAACTACAAAATTATAATGTTCAAAGCAAACTAATAACACCACATAAGAGCAAGGTATATGTAGGGTTACAATGACCAATGTTCAGAAATGGGTATTTCTACTGATTTGTTTAAACGTAACTGAAACATCTGAACTAAAGCTGTCATCGTGGAAGTTCTGGCTGAAATAATTACAGCAATTTGTGCTATTTCTGCTCTCCTCTCACAGGGAGCTCCTAAAGCTACCTCACCCACTTCTTCCACTTCAGTACAAAGTTAATTGAGTAAGGAATAGCGGACTTCCCTGGCAGAATAGAAATGGCATCAATGTCCACAACTATTTTAATGTCTGATCACGTCAAAGGCCTAAATTATTCACGTTACCCAATCAAAGCTGATTTAATTGTGAATATCTCCTAGATAGAGCTGCATGCATTAAAACTGTAAGGAGACAGAAAGTTAGAAATCAAATACAAGTAATTTTCACAATGTGGTTGTTCCCTTTAAAGTGGAAAGAGATAGTGTTTCTCTCCATTACTTGAGTATTTCAAAAAAAGTCTAAGAGGTCCAGGTCTATCAGGTTTGGTGAAAATCAGCAAAGAGATTAGGAAGTTACTCAGGACTGAGAAGATGAACCTGTACCCTTAGGTCTCAGGAAGCCATACTACAAAAAAAAGAAGGAGTTCTGTTGCCTTGAAGTTTACATTAAAAATCATATGAGATAGTCACAAATAGGAGAAAAATAGTGAAAAAATCTAGGGTCAAATTACACTTCACTGGATTGTAAGTTGGTAGCTGCTGCTAAGGACAGGTACTGATCTGCTCATTGCCTCCAGTCCTTTTTTATTTCAAAGAAAAGAGTAATTCCCATGCTACTTTAAATGTAAGGGTTGTATTTGTCTAAAAGACCTGCTATTTCAGGCCCAGAAGTATTCCAGAAATGGTGGGCTGCAAAAGGCAGTGTTAGTAAGTTTGGGATCACATGTTCTGTCTTGCTGTATGGCAGCCTCAGTGAAACTCCTGATCACAAATGAATTTTGACTTCAAGACCATTCATTTAATGGATGACCTTGTTCTGGTTTTTAAATTTATACAGTAGTTCAATTATAATAGTTTCATTACCGTGGTTTAGACCTTAAGAGAGCATTTAAGAAACATAGATTCCTTTTTAGTTAAGTTTTGTTGACTCCAAACTGTGACATGAAACACCAAAGCCTTTCAGCTGTCTCACAAGTTGTTTCCACCTGAATTTCAAAGGTGCAGAGCATTTCTTTCAGCAAGAGCCAATGTTTCTGTTGCGCTTCACATAAGGCAGAGATTTGGAGCCTTTCACACCCTGTAAACAGACTGGAAAGCCGAACTATGTCTAATGTTAAACTTTAGTTCTGCTTCACCAGGCTCACTACCACTTGGCTAATTAATTTCAACAGCTCACTACTGGGGTTACTGGTAGATATACATGGTGTAATTTAGGGTGGTCTTAACTTACTTAAGTTACTTAGTGCATTTTGTGACCCAATTTATCAATTGGTTCTTGTACGTTGTAGTGGGTGCATGAATGAGGGAAGAGCAAAAATTGTATCAATTAGAGAGTTATGATGAAGATGACTTTCTTGAGGTTATAAGCCAGATAACTAAACTATAACAGAGAGCATTAAAAATTATTCTACACAGCAAATACTAACGTTGCACAAACCTTATAATAGCTCCAAGGCATAGATCAATGTTTTTATGAACAATTTCAAGCAGTTCTTCTTCCGATCTACCTGATGTTCCATAATGGAAAATGGACATGGCAAGAGGGGGTGAGACAGATAGCATATGATAGCTGTAGAATACAAGCATACAACCCAAATACAATTAATACAGTCCTTCCCACTTTTTGCTTAAGAGTAAGGAAAGGCTTATTATAGGTCTCAGGGTGGAGTTTACAAGTGTCCTGTCACCATAAGGAAAGTTAGGAGATATCTTTTTGCTATTTGTCTTTTATGTTTGAAAATTATGTTTTCCTCAGAGCCTGGTCAAATATCAGACATGGGTGATACTCCTTTAAAACAAAACAGGTACTTTCTGTCATCTTCAGCTACTGCCACTCTTCATCCTTCAGTTTCAGCTAGACACAAGGATTTAATGCCTTAAAGATTGAAGACTGAATTCTACAAATATTTATGGCTTGTTTTGGTTTTTTCCTTTTGTTTTGGTTTACAGAAACTGTTCTAATTGTGATTATCTTCCCCTTAGCTAATTATGAGATTATGACATCTATTTGCCATTAACCAATAAGCTGACAATTCTTTGCAACACTAAATAATATTATATAAATATACATCTAATTAGACTGCAGTTACCTCTATTATCAATTTTTTTCCTTTTGTTGTGAGAGATGCTTAACATGAAAATAACATCCATAGGACAGCCAGCTTAGTTGTCATCCTTGGTGAAGGCTGGCAAGGTTTCAGTGTAGCACACAAATAGTAATGGGCTGAAATCAATTTTACATTTCTGTTTCACACATTATTCCTTTTGTTAATCTTTAATCTGGCCTTTGAAGACTTCAAAGGACATTGGCTTTTTTGGTCTCCTGTCTTCCCATTTATCTTCATTGCTAGTATCTGGATCTCCATAATTTGCTGTTAAAAATATCACTCTTTTCTTATCTAGAGACAGGTTCAGGTATTTAAAGAGAGATTTGAGAATTACTGGAATAACAACATTCCCACCTAACTCAAAAATAAGGGATGTAGATGTTCAAAAATTACTCTCAAAATGTGTATATGAAGAGATCAGAAGCTTGTATTCTGTCCCTCAAAAAAAAAAAGAAAGTCAAAAATTTGATAACCAAAACTTATTTGTGTTTGGTTTATTCCCAATCTACCCTTTTATTGACTAACTGCCAACTATCAGGTGTCAAACACATGCACAACGTCTGAAGCAAGAAGGCTTGTTGCTAATTGGAATATCTGGATACTACATTCTGGATCATAATCACATGCAGTGGGCTTCTCCTCTGCTCCATAGAGAAAGCAAAAAGATTCAAACACACCACTGCAGCAAAACATTGGCTAGATTGCTGCTACATTTTATTTACTTAGGACATAGCAGCTACTCAGAACAAGTATTTATAGAAACTAGTATTGCAAATTGCCTAGGCAAATGTCACTTTAATAGTCACATTCTGTTCATGTGAAAGTGTCAAAGTGTCAGTAAAATATCTCTTTCTACTTCTTTGACTTAGTTATCAAAAATTTCATGCACAAGGAAGTGCACTGGTTTTTTGTCTGAGCATATAGGACTAATGGAAGTTGTTCTTGTCTTAAACTCTAAAACAGTTGAGTTTTGCTTTTAGTTACACCCTGTACCAGAGGAGAATACTAGGAACAAATTAAGGTAATTGCAAGTGCGGCTTAAAGCAGATTAGTTACATCCAATTATGACCATACTGCAAGTTGCAAGCTGAACAGCTACATCTAGGAATTGCTCCCATGACTGTAATGTTCTGTGCAGCCAGGCTGGGCTGCTGGGCGTGCAGGTGTGTGCAGAACAGTTCAAATGCAAGGATGATGCAAAGAAGTACCTGGACCTGGGATGACAAAGGAGTTGGAGAAAGAACACTACTGAGAACACAGTCTTTTTTTCAGGACCATCCTGACCCATGTCTTTGGCTTCCCTCATAAGGCTCCTAAAAAATTCCAGGAGCCCCATTCTATTATGAGAAAAGATTTTCTGAAACTGGAGAGAAGCTGTGATTGTGATATATACTCTGAGACAGAATTTGTGTTTAAGAATTTGGTATATTGCTTTTACAGTTGCTCTTATCTGGGTTAATACTCTTCGACAGAGACCAGCTTTCTCCAGAGATTTTGCAATCCAGCAGGCTGCATATGCTGCAGAGCTATCAACTTGGAAGAGATATTTTCCAGAGAAGGCACCTCCACCATGGACTCCCAGCCTCCGTACCTATCAAGAATGATCTTCTGGCCAGTCAGTCCAGCATCAGCCTGAAGGACAAAATAATTAAATTTATTCACAAGACAAACAGTTCATCCAATCCCATACTAGGTTATTGAGATTTATGATGAAGGTGACTTCATCTCAATCTCAATCTCAATAGCAGCTTTCTTTTCTATTTGTCATGTATATGACTCTGTTCACAATGTTCACATTGCCATGCAACTGCTTAATGAAAGAGTTCACTGGGTGGCTGGGGTACTCTTCAGAAATGTACTAAGCCATCTGCGCTGCAGTCACTTTTGAAAACCCTTAACAATGCAGCACAACTGTAAAAATGACAAAAAGAATGCTCCCCTAAAATCAGTAATGATGAAATGCTCTCTCTGGGTTATTGGTCAAAGTCTTCACTCAGCAACACTTTGATGAAGGCCAAGAACTTAGAGAGACAAAAACAGATCACATACAATCTTAAAGGTTAACAAGCCTCACCTAGATACACATACTAAATGGGAAGCAGGGGCTTAATGAAACTGCACCTTAATGTTTTCAGCACAAGAGTACTGAGAAATCCTAGCTCAGTTCACATTAATCGTTCAGTGGTGACACAAGTGATACTACACTTTTTTCTTCTTTGTTCCTTCCTGTGCCCCTGATAATGGTCCCAAATTCTTACATAGGTTTTGTCTGCCTCCTACAACTTCATGAGTTGATCTGACTTACTCAACCAAGAGAAATATACTGCCTCTCTTTCAGATTAGTAAAGCTGACAACTGCGTGCTGATAAATGAACTCCAGAGCGCTGAGAAATTCCATCATGAAAGAGGATAAATGTCATTAATCCATTATTTTAAAATCTCCAAGTAAGCAACATGAGAGGAAAGCCAACATTTATTTCTCAATTAATGTGGTATCCCTTCATTATTTCACTGTGATTAAAAGGACACCTCATAATTTTAATCCTTTTGAACTCTTCACACAAGCAGTTTTGTGTAACGTAACTTTTTACAATTTCATAGCAATGGCTTTCTTATCTAATGCCAACACCTGGAAAGCAGAATATATGTTAAATTCTAATGACTATTGGTACTTAGTATGTTAAGTATCCCTTGAAATTCATTCAGCTTTGTAAGTAATTTCAGTGTGGATATCAGATTGATTGTTATTTCTGGTTTTGATTTTTATTGTGGAAGTGAAGAGACACTGCCAGACAGCCACTTTAGCACATAACTTAACAATTGCGTTTTCCTCATTTAAAATACTTTCTGGAAGCAAGACAAAGATCCAGGAATGTGTACATGTGGCTCTCCGAGCAAGTGTAGCTTCAGTTTAGGTGACAACTGTCCAGTTGGAAAGCTCCCGTAGAAATAACGGAAGGTTCCTTAAAAATGCAAAGACTTTTTGGTTAAATGTCATACATTTCAAGAGAACATTTACAAGCATGTGGTTAAGTCCAAGTCTGCACAGGCTGTTGTTTATCAAAGTACCATACTTTAGGACCACTTTCTACAACCTTATCACTTGGAAGGACCTAGTGAGGAAAAAAAAAGGACAATGAACACTCAGGGCCAAAATGAACACTCAGGGCCCAAAGCACCTGTCTGAAAGCTGGAAATGAACCTCACAGTTATTTTCTGCAGCTAAATGTAAACAGATGAAAGGAAATGGGATGAAAAGTGATGGATTGTCATCAATGCTTGAACTCGCTGTGGGAAAGTAAAAACACTACCAAAAGAGTTAACTACAGGGTATTGAATGCATTGCCACAGAGAAGTAAAATAACAACACGAAAGCTACAAAATCCTTTGATTTTAGCAGCTGATTCTAATCAATCTGTTTTTCTATGTTAACATAACTTCAAAGTGTGAATTAGCAATAAATTTTGGAGAGCCCTGCTAAATGAACAACTATAGATCATCTGATAGGCTGTACCCTTTGTTCTCTTCTACATGGCTTTTATGCACATGCAAGTGTAAACTGGCATTCCTCCATCCTTAGTACCCATTTTCTTACAAACTAAAGTGGTCTCTCTATTTTCCTATTCTTCAAACATGCTTGAATAGATACATCATATATCAGCCGGTTGACTTGTTCTGTATACTCCTACCAAGAGGCAGGGTCACAATCCATGTGGTATTGCAACAACAGCAGCAATACATTAAATGCACTTGGTGAACTTAATCCACACTAAATTACAGAAATTAAGAATAGAACACTTTGCTGTACTGGAAACAGCACATGTATGCTTTGCCTTCCCTGTCCTGCAGGTTTCACAGCCCAGAAAACAGAGAACTTACTGTCTTTGAAACAGCCAAAAAGCATCACTCTTACAGTAGGCTCAGTGACTAATCCACTGAGTGCAGCAACACAGCTGTCAGCAGGTGGTAATTATTCAGAAAAAACCCCAAACCTAATTGTTGGTAATTTGTTAATGTTCCTTATCTCCAGGGGAAGACAAGGAAAATAGAAGTATTGTTTTGAAGAGACCTGCTCAGAGAGTGATAAACAAACATATCTGCTATATCCAAATGTACCTTATGAAACTCACATCACCTTGGAACACAAGACTGACAGCACCATTTTTTACAAACATAAATTCTAATATAGCAGCAGACAGGGTAAATGAATTTCTGCTGTTTCTCACCTTTACAACGTGAGTTGTAATATGCATACGGTACAAACCTATGTTTTTCTGTCTGGTCTGACCCAGGGCCATGCTCCATTCCATTCCAGAGCCCTTATGCTTGCAATCAGTTTGTGTGCCAGGAGACTGCTAAAGACATGCATTCCTCAGTTTCATCAGTGGCATAGCCTAACATCAAACCCTGCATTAAAAATTGGGGACCTGCATGGGAAAATGGGGAAATAAGCCACCCATTTCCATGTTCTCTTTCCATTCTGCACCTGTCTTTGTCTCATAGTACTTCAGAATCACCCAAGCTTAGCAAGAGACAGCAGTAATATCCAGAGTTAATACCTTTCACATTCAACCAGCCCGAAATTACATTTATGTGCAAAAATTACAGCCACAACAGGGGCTGGTTCCCCAGAATGTCTCTGCCTTAGACATCTGTAAGAACCCACTGCAAAGGCTTCATTAACATAAAGCTCATCAAGACTGCTCTGTCTTATCCCCACAAATGACACAGAAATTTTTGCCAGGCTAAAGGACTTGAAAGGACTTGAAATTTACTGATTGACCTTAATTGTAGCTCTGTCTTGTTAAGGCCACTGAATATGGGGAAAGCCACTTGCCTTGAAACTGGTGAAGGCTGTGTTCACACTTCTGGTGATTAAGAGAGTGCACAGTGTTCAACTGCTGATTCTTGCAATTTGCACAATAGTTTTTAAAGAAAGGCTCCAGTCCATTGTCATTTTAACTGCTTGTGCTTAAACTAGATGTAGGTACCTGTAATTACGTAGTGCCCTGCTCCAAACGTCATCATTAGTCTTGCCATGGGAGACAGCTTGCTTGATTTCTTTACACTGTTGTTCTAGGGTCACTAAAACTGTGCAAGTCTTATAGTCCAGTCTTACTGTAAAGTTAGCTCATATATTCCTGAGAGTTCCCAAATTGCTAGAGAAGTTTTTAAGAATTATCTAGTTATCTTGGCTAAAACTTTTAAAATTCTACGCATGTAAGTTTCCTATACTACATTTTTTATTGCCAACAGAAGCAATCAGCACATTTATTTAACAGTTTCAGGGTGTGGGTTAGTGCTATTAAGCCAAACTTGAATTTTTAAAACTGATAGGATACATGTAATTCTACAAGATACCTGCCAACGCTTGTTATGCTTATTATGCTATTGTTTGTTATGACATTACTTATTTTGACTAGGGTTCAAACCATTTGGTTACTAAACCTGGGAGAGGAGTTTGGAAAAAGTTACCAGAAACTGGCATTCAATTTTTCTTGTACTATGTTCTAGGATTCAATTGAATTAGAGGAAAAAGTACACATCATACATGAAAAGGGAAGACTGAAGGGGAGTAGTGATGTAAGTAGTTCTGCTGCCGGAAGGAAACTCCTTCAGGAGGCGTATAAAGAATATACGAAGAATTCAATTCCTTTGAATTTGGTGTGAAAATTCCAATGTCACAGGCTTGTGCCCCCCAAGGACAAGGAATGTCAGTGTTAAAGCTTTCATTGTACAAAGCTACAGATGTAACCACCTTCTGACATTTGGCCAAATACTAGCTCTTCTGCATCAGAAATGCAAGAGATACCTGACACTTTCAAGAGTAAATCTTCTACAAACATGCCACCTTAAAATAGCTCCATCAATATCATCAATGAGAAATACATTTCAACAACAGTTGTGAGTCTTCTCCCAGGCCTGGATACATACTTAATTTTATTCTTCAGGAGACCATAAAAACATTACTTTGGCCACATACAGAACAGACCCATGAATGAACACATGTAGGATCTCATTGGGGAATCACAGAGAATCACAGAATATTCTGAGTTGGAAGTGACCCACAAGGATCATTAAGTCCAATTCTTAAGTGAATGGCCCATCCATCATTTTAATCCACAATTAGTATTACCATGCATCTCACTCACCTTTGGAAGAGTCATGATATGTTATCCTCTATGGGGTCCTTCTTACAATTTGTTGATAATCTACTGTAGCCTGGGATGTGATCCCTCCGCAGAGCAAAATCATTCCAGCTTTTGCCACACACTCTGGAGAAAATATGTCAGTAAAATCTCAGGATTTAATGTATGCTATTTTACAGAGAGATCCTGAAGATTATTCTGTGAACAAAGGATTAATCACAGGGGAAACTCAAAGTAAAGCCTTAGCAAACTTATGGGTCTTTGTGCAATGACTTCTCTCTTTAGCTGATACGAACATTTACAAGCTACATGCATTCGCGGTCCGTCATAGCCAATTATCCTATCTTCACTTTGGCCAGAAGCAGATGTCTATAAGAGCAGATCAAGTATGTAGGGCTGTTTCTCCAAATACAAGAATTTCAGCTCAGTGTTTTCCTGAAGGCAAAGGAACATAATTTATTAACAGATGGTGTTACCAGTCCTTGATATATTTTTATTACAGTAATTCATCCAGTTGTCCTTGGCAACCACAAAAGCGTTTAGCTTTGACAAGATCCTGGAGCGAGAAGCTAAGCAACTTCATAAGAGATTTGTGCAGAATCATTTAATATTTTATTTTGGTGTTTGTTTCAGGAGTCCATCTGGTCTGCAAACCTTTCTGTTTTATGTAAAAACATATAGCAGACAATAACAAAAAAAGTTGGTACAACAATATGATCTACTAGATCTATGTCATCATGTCACATTTGTTTCTCACATCTCTTACACAAATTTTTCCTTGACATTTTTACAGCATTCTTCTGTTACCATCTTCAACTTTTCAGCAGTTTTAGAAGTATAACTGCCTGAAGTACTGAAATACAAACTTCATCAAGTTTAACACAAATGATAAACCTTCTCCTCACATCTCACTTCTCACATCTGTGCACCAACATATTAGATATTAGATCATTGTGTTCATGAGATGCAGCTGGTCCTCTGTGCTGTAACTATGGCCTGGGTGGCTTGTTCTAGAAATAAAATCACTGCATTTGGAAAGCTCTTCAGGTACATTCCGTTTCTATGTCCATTTTCTCTGGCAATCAAGCTCATTCCAATTTGGCAACATGTTCATAGCCTCTATTGCAAGTGACAACATCCATGCATAGTCCTAATGAAAAGTCACACAAAACAGCAAGCCACCTTGATCAGAATCACATTCAAATGATCTTATCCTTCTCTAAACAAAGGGCATTGCCCTTACTACTCTGTGAAGACGTGCGCTTTGACATACATCTTTCCACACTTCACTCTTTCCCTGATTTTCTTAGATTCCTGAGTAACATCCACCCTGACAAATCTACTTTTCCATGATACCACCTTGTGTACTTCTTACATTTCATAATTTTTAGTTTGCACTGGAGTACTACGTCTTTCTTGTACTCTGTTCATTTTTTGCAGCTTTTGTCCTCCTTTTCCTTCTCTTCTGAATCAGAGTGCCACAGCTGAGCTCTTTACTGGCTGTGAAAATCTTGACTGGCACCAGCTATTGGAGGAATTCTGGAACAGAAGACACTATATCAACATTGATCACATGTTGTACTTCATTAATCTGTTTTTCCGTCTGTATTGTACTTACCACAGGCAACCTTGTCTTCTGGATCAATTCTGAGATGAGCATCTAGAACAGCATCACTAATCTGATAAAATAGCTCATCTAGAAGATAAAAATAAGACAGATATCACATTTCTTTCTTGTGACCAAAAAACAAATTCTTAATAAAATGTAATTTCCTATGATTTAGAGACTTCTGGTTTTTGGGCATCAGCCAAGAAGCAACTTTATCAACTTACATCTTGAAATGCATGTCTTACTCTCTTATCATTTCTTGCCTCAAGTCAGTTCTGACATTTTACTATCACCTGCACAGGCCAGCAGCTTCCTTGGTGAGGAGACAATGAAAAATACCTGCAAAGGCATCTGAAATAATCAGGATAACTTTAAGAGAATGAAATACTCTTGCAGTAATTTTGGAAGAAGTATTTAAGCTAAGACCTTTCTTTTGCAGTTTTGCATTCTTCTCCTCTTTTATTTTAAACACTGTGTTGCATTTTCTGTGTGCATTACCTGTTTTCATCTGCATCTTATAACTGTCAGACATCTGCACTTCTGCAAGTATTCATCCCTTCCGTACCTGCAGTGTGGACCTCCGAAATATCATGTCTCAATTTTTGTGGATGACAAGAGGAATTACTATCCCTACAAAAGGGTACATTATATTGAAGCCTGCTCCTGCAATAATGCAATGCTATCTGGCTTGTTCAGAAAAGCTTCCGCAAACATTTTCTCAGGGCCAAGCATTGACCCCTCACCATGTTTTAGTTACATTTCTGAAGTGCTGGTCTTTCTGTTTTGGGAAAAAAAACACTGGAGAAAAAAGGTTTTACCCATAACGTCTTTAGCACCTGTGACCTATTTTCCACATGAGACCTGAGTATATCAAATGCATTTGGTTTGTTAAAAGTTAATTAACAGTTTAGGGGACAAATTTGGATTGTCTCATCAGGATGACTGAACCAGTACAAGCAATCCATGTTATTACTTCAAAACTACAAGTTGAGAGAGGTAGCATATCTGCAAAACCAACATGGGGTATATGAATTAATTTTCACCCACCATCATTACAAAAAAAAAAAGCCATCCAAAATACATTTAGGCACATAGGCACACAGCTGGATCACTGTATTAGTGAGCCAGATGCCCACATAGTTTGTAACAGCCTATATTATTTTATACATGTAATTGCCAATTGAAAATAGCTTGTCTTGAGGGCCTACAGAGAAAATTAATGAAGAGGCATAACTGAATGTCCACTTTAAACTACTTTTTTACTTTTTCAGATAATCTGGCCTTGGAAACACACAAACATCAGGATGAAATTATAAATCAAGAGTAGATTCTGTATTCCAAAAGATCTGGAATTCAATGCAGGGTTTAAGTATAAATAGAAGTTTAGTATGAGAACCGTAATTAACTTTCATCACAATCTAAAAGCAAGGAAAAGGCAGAAATGCTAGCAGGTAGTTTTGATGAATCATTTTGCCATCCATACCACCACACTCAAATACGAAGTATAACCAGAAGCAAAGCCTGAGTGCTAAAAATAAATGAGGTCCTTTTATTCACATAGGCTACAGTGGTCCCAATGTCTTAATGAGATTTCCTTATGGAAGTGCACAGGTTGCTTCTTCACTGACATAATTTTCACAACATGAATCAAAATTTTCTGTACTTTTTACATTTTATTTCTAGCATTTTTCCCAAGAAAGTTATAGGTAAGCATGTAACTGCATTTCTTAAACATTTGCAAAGTAAATCCAACAATTTAGATGCTTGGAAATCAACAAAACAAAAACCCCACCATCTTGATAGCTGTAAATCCTGTCTTCAGCTCTTTGTGCTGCATAATTTCCCACCTTAAGCATTATCTTCCTGGAATTTATTGCTGCTCAAAGGTTAAGAATTTGGATCAGTTCCTTTCACCTTCACTGATAAAAATGCTTCACTGCTTGAAGACACAAGGACACAAGTTGAAAGGCAGAAACAACATGTACTCATAATTTCAGACCCAGAAGTCATCTGAGTAAGCAAGCATAAAATCAGGAATGCCACGCCATCTGGCCAGGTTGATATCCTGAAGTAAGCTGCGTCCTGAAGACTGAGAAACTCATTCCCACCAAAGAGTGCAAGGCTGAAGCAGAAATGGCATAACCTTTAACCACTGGTAAGTTTTATTGCCCATGTGCACCATTACAACACGCAGTGTGCTGTTTTACAGCAAACAAGGGCTAGCTCAAGATATGGTGCCATGTGCTGCAGAGGTCTCAGAGCTGGGAGGTGGTTCATTAGGGGCAGGGCAGACCAGCTAGTACAGCTGGTCTCACATTGTACCATTCCCCTGTAATGAGTAAGAATATGGATACACAAGAAAAAGTCACCACAAACCTTTAGTGCTTGATACCACTCTCTGTTTATCACTAATTTTCTTTTTTTTTTTTTTTTTTTTTCTTTTATTATGGAAAAAGTAAGATGTTGTGTTAGTTTTACTCATAACATTAAAATGCTCAATTTGAAAGCACAACCTTTACTATAAGTTTGAGTCATTACCATGTGTCTTGGAGGCCCAAACTTCCTCCAGTGACTCAGTTACCACAGCTTCTAGATAAATATCATTGCAAACAAAGCTGCCTGACAGATAGGTGAATTTAGTGAGCAACAAGAGCTCAAGACCTGGAAAAAGCAATGGTTTTATACATCCTAAACTTCTTGTAAACTTGTGTTACCAAAAGCATGACAAATAGATATATGCAGTATTATAACAGTATCTGGAATGCAGCTCTGATGTGAATTAATGCTTAATATTCCAAACATTCCAGAGAATCAAAGTTCAAAGATCACTTATAATATACTTGTGTATAAAGTGATTTTTTTTTTATTAAGTGATTTTTTTCATTACAGAATAAATAAAATGAAATTGCGACACTAGTACACATGGCAGCTCCTCTTCTACCTGTAGACTGATCCATGCTGTTCTTGAGTAAAAGTTTACAGTTACCTATGTCAGATTATATTGCATGCTAAACAAATAAGACCAATTCTAGTCAAGCAAACAAAGACACTAATCCAAAGTCTATTCAAAATAATTAATTTCTTTTTTCTTTTCTCCACTGGGAGAGATATCACTGAACTTTCATCAGATAGCATTCTTCTCTGTGAGCATCAATAAAAGCAAAGATACAATCAGCATTTTGACTTACCAGAATGTCCTTCAGCAACAGATTCTTAGATAAAAATAAATCTTTTTTTTTTTTTTGGCATGTTTTGATATCTTTAGCAGGCCTGCAAGTGAGAAAGAACTAAAGCAACTGGACTACAGAAGAAACACAGGCAGAAGGTGAAGTGGAAAGGTTAATGTCTTAATGCAAACAGCTGATGTCATTGCTCCTCCTGTTTGTTCCCCAAAGGTTCAATAGGTAAGACTCACCTATTGTAAGGTGGCTTTTGCAATGTACTGCTACAGAGAATTCTTTCCTAAAACTTCGGTGTGGGTAACCTCCTAAACTGTGCAGAAGTGTATTATTATGAAAGAAATGTGAACATAGGTAATCCAAAATTGAGTGCTCTTGCAGATTTCCATGAACCTCCATTTTACTCCTTATTCTAAGTGCTAACTAAAGAGCATTTTAAGATATTGACACAGAACACAGATTTTATTTGAATTTGTAGGGAAAAATAATGTTTTCAACAAGGCATTATATCCATACTTTTTAATCAGCTGCAGTAGTGAACTGTGCAGAAATGTATCTCTATGCGAGAACAATTGCTCAATACAGCTCCAGGTGGAAGAACTGCTCTCTCCTTCCACAATACTGTGGCTAAGTCAGGAGCTGTAGAGCAACAAAACAGCACTTTCTGTAGAAACAGGGATAAAGATGATGAGTTCATTACAAGTTCATTACCTTGAATTCTGAAACTGAAAGCTATACCCTAGCTGAATAAATTTTTTATTTGTTAATGGTCAGGCTCTCACAATTCATTTTAAAGGCTCATACTTTTTGTCTCAATGGACAAACACTAGTAGGAAGCAGACAGACTCAAGCATCCAAACTAAGCAAAGAAGTGCTGTCCATTTGGAAGCACTTTTTCTCTTTGGCTTGTTTCACAAGGCAACACTGGAGCACCTGAATCCAGCAGTGTCAAAAAGCTGCCTAGGAATAACAACAGTTGCGTCTGGTCTTAAAAAAACTTGTCCTTCTGAGCAGCTCTACACTGCTGCTATAAATCATGGTGAGCTCAGCTTCTCTAAATCATTTGTCACTTCTGAAAATGATGCTCCAAAACCTAAGCATATTAAACAGTAGCAAGAGTGGTACTGAAATGCAAGTACACCTTCACTGACAACAGAAGGATTTACAACTGTCCATCACAAGTAAATGACATTTCTTACCAAGCTACCAGTAAGACACCATCTCACAAGAGATGTGTGTTTATTCTGAAGTCTTCAATGCTAGGAAGAGGCACAACTTCACTTCAGGAGACTTCCCAGTAGTGTGGTACTTGAGGTAATAAAATCAGTAATGAAGGCAGATCACTTGAACAAATGAAAACAAACAAAGCCAACCCTCAAAAAAATAAAGTAAAATGACATCTCACCTGCAATGATTGGAGAAGGTACAGCGTGTGGCAATGCAACTGATAGCTAGTGTGCTGCAACAGGCCAGTCACTAACAGGGAAAACCACCCCTCTGGAAAGTGATATGGGAAGAGGACTTAGTTGAAGGAAAAAGACCATCTTCACCTTTTTTGGTTTTGTCTTGCCTTTTTTTTTTCTTTAAATCCTAGAAACAAAAGTTTTCAGCACATAACACCAAAAAACAGCAGTTTTCCAGAGAACAATGATTGCTTAAGTGTTTGTGGGGAAGTGCAATAAAGAGGAAGACTTTAAATTGTGTTAATAACTATCACAAATAGCCCTGTGAAATCTACTAGCTATTTCATTACCTTTCTTTAGCTTTAGAATTTATTATGGTACAGTAGAAAATTATACTAGCTATACAGAGATTTGTGTGCCTGGAAATATTTCAATTCTGTGTAATAATTACATGGTGAGCTCAAGTTACATTTTGACATAAAATACTTCATAGAAAGCATGGGAAAACGTTCAAATTAATGATTTCAGTCTCCTCTATCAGGAATTCATGTTATGCTGCATTCTAGAATACTTGTGCTTTACATTGTTCCATGCGAAGAGGTGATGGAATGGCTCATCCTGAAGGATACCTCTATCCAAATGGATGATAAGAAGATGATCATGGATTCACTGAAGGAAAATCATGCTTGACCAACCTGATTGCCTCCTACAATGGGACAACGACCTGGATGGATGAGAGCAGTGGATATTTTCTACCGCGACTTCAGCAAGGATTTCAATACTCTCTGATGTGCTCATAAGTAAGCTCAGGAAATGGAAGCTGGATGGATGAATGGTGAAGTGGATGGAGATCTGGCTGAACAGCAGATCCCAGTGGGGTTTTAATCGGTGGCACAGGGTCTGGTTGGAAGCATGTCACTGGGGGTGTCCCCCCAAATTTCCATGCTGGGCCCAGTGGTTCTTAGCTTGTTCAATTGGATGAAAGGGCAGATGCTTCCTTAGCAAGTCCACTGATGTCATCGAGTTCAGAGGAGTGGCCAATACCCCAGAGGGCAATGCAGCCTTTCAGAAGGACCTCAAGAAGCTGGAGGAATCAGCAGAGAGGAGCTGTCTGAAGTTCAACAAAAGCAGGTGCAGGGTTCTGCAGCTGGGGAGGAATAACCCCAGGCAGCAGCCCAGGCTGGGGGTGACCTGCTGGGAAGCAGCTCTGTGCAGAAGGACCTGTAGGTCCTGGTGGACAACAAGCTGTCCATGAGCCAGCAGTGGGCCCCGGGGGCCAAGGAGGCCAATTGGACCCTGAGGTGCATTAGAGAAAGCATTATCTGTGGGTTGAGGGAGGCGATCCTGTCCCTATGCTCAGCCCCAGTGAGATACATCTGGAGTGCTGTGTCCAGTTCTGGGCTCTTCGGGACAAGAGACACATGGAGCTCCTGGAGCAGGTTTTGTGGAGAATGACAGAGATGATGAGAAGACTGGAGCATCTCTCTTAAAAGGAAAGGTTGAGCCTGTTCAGCCTGGAGAAGTGAAGATTGAGATGTGATCTTACCATTGCATAGAAATATCTGAAGGGAGGGTGTCAGAGGATGAATCCAGGCTCTTCTTGGTATTGAGCAATAGGACAAGATGCAATGGGCAGAAACTGATGCACAGGAAGTTCCACTTGAACATGAGCAAGAATTTTTCTACTGTGCAAGTAACTGTGCACTGGAACAGGTTGTCCAGAGAGGTTGTGGAGTCTCTTTCTCTGGAGATATTCATTAGCCATATGGACACAATGCTGAGGAATGTGCTCTATGGGACCCTGCTGGAGCAAAGAGGTTAGACTAGGTATCTTCCAGTGATCCCTTCCAACCTTACCTATTCTGTGATTGTATCTCACAAAATATTCTCATTCAACAAATACTCCTTAATAGGGTATACTGCAATTCCAACTTTGAATGTAAAAGGAAAAAAAATACATACAAAGAAAAGTGAATTTTTCTGAGTGCTGCATCAAGATTATAGAAATATAGCAGAAAATAAACCCTCTGGCATTCCAGCTGGTCCTGGGAGATCAGAGGGGCTGGGTGCATCTGGGCTTAATTTCTGATTGTAAACAATGAGGCACTGTAAGTCTGGTCATGTTCAGTGAGATCCCAGGTGCAGAGCTAGCCTGGGTTACACCAGAAATCCGGCCACATTAGGGGTGTCAGAGTCACGAATAGTGTGATTCATGAACTCAGTGCTGGAAGTTTGGTTGAGCTCATAAAGAACTTTCACAAACACAGATGAACCAATAGTGTGGTTTATGGAAACAATGGTGTCCTGGTTCCAGCTCAGATCAGCAGGAGGGGGCATGGCCAAGAATCATGTTATTTGGTGCCACCTTATGTCACTGCCTGCAGTGGGGAAAAGGGACTTTCTCACTTCCAGGGGGAAGGGCATCTGTTTTGGGAGGAACAAAAAGAACGGTGATGTGGGGAACCTGTCATGCACTGTTCATTCTCCCAGTTCACAGTGAGCATTTTTGCATGCAAATTATTCTCTTTTCTTTATACTTTTGTTTTTACTATTGTTGCTGTGAGTGTTCATTGTCATACCTTATCTCATTGCTGTTTCCACCAAATTAGTCTAGTCTCAACCCAATTTTCACCTTTTGTGCCTTCAATTCCCAACTCCATTTCCAGAGGGGGAAAAGGGAGGGGAAGCCAAGAAAACTGCAAGTGATTTGGAAGAGTCTGGGGGGGAAACTGAGTTGGGGAGTACCATTTCTAGACTACAACAAACAGGTTGTAGATTCATGTTAGATTGCTGGGGCTAAAGGCAGTAGACCTGGAAAATATAAGTGTATAGGGTATGTACAAGTGTTCCAGGTACTCCTGGATCTGCATGCACTGATACAGCGGGAGGCAGATAGCTTACTAAAGAGGTGTTCTTGGGAAGAAGAGCCAGTCCATAGACTGGTCTGCATGGTAGGGGATTTCAAATGCCCATTTCCACTTTTGGGAGAACTGGGGGGAAGACTGTAGTCAAGTATCCTGTTGCTTTTGTCTTGAATGGTGGGGAAGGGCAGACACTTAATATATAAAGGAAGGACATTAAGAATTACAAAGAGAAAAACTGTGGGGTTTAAGCAAAATGAAACAGAACCTGTAGTATCACTCCTTCTTCCACTGCTGATTGCAGTGATAATGGTCATCCAGCAATAAAAGTCATCCAGTCTCTGCCTGGTGCCCTATCGCTCCCATCAGGTGGCTATCATGCCCACATATTCCCTTCACTGAATATCTCCCATCATATCTCATGGTTTTAGGTCTCATTCCTACATTATTTGTGCCATGGCTGCAGTCACACCTTCAACTCAGTGCCTACATCACACCTGTACATAATCAATTTTTTGGGGTATCCCTATAGGGCAACTCCTTATTCCTCTCCTGAACACCTTCCATTTTTATCCATCTAGATGTTATGGGTAGCTGATAGATCATTACACGTGATTTTACATACCTGTGTTTTGCAGAGACAGACAAAAACTCCATAACTTTGTGAAAGTTGTAAAGCTGGTATGTTTATTACAGTGCCGGATGCATGTGGAGATTACTCTCTTTAAAAGGCATGCGTACTTCTGGGAACTTCACGTCCCTTTTTATCCCCCTCTCAAATACATATGCATACAATTTCACAGTAGGTTCATACATATTCATTTTTACGAATTTTATGTGACATTTGCCGCTAGTTCTTCTTTATCAGAAAGAGCTCCTAGGCCAGGTTGACCTGCTCTCACAGCAGTCTCTCTGTCTCTCTCTATCACCCTCTGTCTCCCCCGCCCCTTATCTCTGTCCTTCACTGAAGCAGTTTCTCTGAGATTAGGCTTTGCAGTCAGGCTACATAGCTATGTTTTCTAACCACAGACTCAAAGATGTATATTTCGCCTAAATCAAAATAGATTTTTACTCTAGAGAATGTCTACTCTGTCTCATCTGGTTATTATTAAAGTAAAGCAGTCAATATTTTAAGAACCACAGGATGAAACAGTCTATTAAAAATTTCCACAGCAGTGAGTGACCATTTGAAAAGGGTGTCCCATCACTGATGCTCTCCATCCTTCTTCACCCATTCCAAGACACCTTATTTTTCATCTGTATTATGATAGACAGTGATCAGAGCCTTTTATCCATTTTCATGGGTCTGTTTTAACAGTTGTTGTAAATCATCATGTCGTAACAACTGTAACATGTGACAGGACCTGGATAATTAAGGACAAAATTCTAACAAAAATACAAGCATGAATATTCAAGTGATTAATTTTATCTCTGGCAATATTATCTACAAATACGTGATCACAAAGGGTTCACACAGAAATACATTCTTTTCCAATATGTTCAAATATAGTATCAGAAGTTGTCATGGATATCCATCAGGACTTTGAGCCATTAACCATGGAGAAGGTAGTGGTCAATGGCTCAGAGTCCTGATGGACATCAGTGACAAGTGGTGTCCCTCTGGGGTCCATACTGGGACCAGTGTTATCCAATATCTTCATTTGTGATACAGATGAAGGGATTGTGTTCACTCTCCCCAAATTTGCTGATCATACCCAGCTGAGTGATGTGGTTGACACATCAAGTCTTCCAGGGGGACTTGGATAGGCTGGAGAAGTGGGCCCATGGGAATCTTGTGAGGTTGAACAAGTGCAAGGTGCTCCATCTGGATCAGGACAATTGTGGTGGATGAGAAGCTTGCCATGACCAAGCCATGGGCACTCCCAGCCCAGAGAGCCAAATGTGTCCTGGGCTGCATCCAAAGCAGCGTGGGCAGCAGGGGAGGGAGGGGATTCTGCCCCTCTGCTCTGCTCTGGTGAGAGCCCACCTGCATCCAGCCCTGGGCTCCCAGCACAGGAAAGACATGGGACTGTTGGAGTGAGTCCAGAGGAGGGACACTAAGATGATTAGACAGATGGAGCACTTCTCCTATGGGGAAAGGCTGAGAAAACTGGGATGGTTCAGCCTGGAAAAGAGAAGGTGGGCTTCCAGCACCTGAAGAGAGACTATAATAAAGATGAAGACTTTGGGCAAGACCACGTAGTGACGGGTCAAGAGCGAATGGCTCTAAGTCAAAGGAGGGGTAGGTTCAGGTTAAGTATTAGGAAGAAGTTCTTTACTATAAAGGTGGTGAGGCACTGGAATAGGTTGCCCAGAAGCTGTGGATGCCCCATGCCTGAATTGTTCAAGGCCAGGTTGGATGGGGCTTTGAGCAATTGGTCTAGTGAAAGGTGTCCCTGCCCACTGCAGAGGGGTTGGAACAGTCAATCTTTAATGTCCCTTCCAACCCAATCCATTGGGTGCAAATGCTTTGCACAAGACCACGTGGATGATGTCAGCTCTCCCCTCAATGATCACCTCTAAAACCCCATTGCAGAAGGCCACCATATTCGGTAGGCATGATTTGCCCTTAATGAAGCCACACCTCCTTATTTTGCATATGCCTTACTATAGTTTCCATGAGGATTTCACCAGGCACAGAGGTGAGACTGACTGGCCTGTAGTTCCACAGGTCTTTATTTCACAAGATCACAGAATGACAAAGTGGCTAAGGTTGGAAGGAATCTCAGCAGGTCATTTGTTCCAATCTCCCAGTTTAAGCAGGATTATTCTAGACCCCATGGCACAAGATGCATTCAGATGGTTCTTGAGCATCTTCACTGAGGGAGATGCAATAATCTCTCTGAGCACACTGTTCCTCTTTGTGATCACCCACACAGTAAAGAAGCTTTTCCTCATACTGAGACGCAGCTTTTCTGCTTGCTGGCTCTCATCTTATTGCTTGGCACCACAGAGAAGAGCCTATGTCCACCATCTTGGCACCAACCCATTAGATATTCATAGACATTCCTGAGGTTCCCCTCTCAGTCGCCTCTTCTCAAGGCTGAACAGGCCCACCTCCTTCGCTTTTCCTGGTAAGAGAGATGCTCTAGTGCCCTCATCATCTTTGTCGCCCTCCACTGGACCTGCTCCGGGAGCTCCATGTCTCTCTTGTACTGAGAGGCTCAGATTTGGACACAGCACTCCATATATGCCTCACCAGGGCTGAGAAGAGGTCTCAACTGCTCAATTGCTGACCTGCTGGTCCCATTTTAAAAAGGGAATTAGTTTGAAGAATGTCAATTGCTTCTGTAAGAGTGATGCTTTCCTTTGCCTCTTCTGTTGATGCTTCCTGACCTGTCTTGTGTAGAGCACACCGCCAGCGTCACTGGATTCAGGATGTTGTTATGGAAAACGGAGAGGCGAACTGGAACGCCTTTAAAGGCGGGGTTGCTGCTTCAGCCGCCGTGCGCCTGGAGCCTCGAGCACTCACGGACCTGAACCGCATCGCTTCCGAGAGCAGCCTTCCTCCGCCCCGCAGGGGCAGCAGGCGGCTCCCGCCCCTCTGAGGGCGAGAGGAAGCGCCGCCCCCGCCGCCACCGCCGAGCGCACGGGGCCATGTCGGCTCCGCGGGCTGTGGCGCGGGAGCGCGGCCCGGGGCTGGGGCCGGGGCCGGGGCCGGGGCCGGAGCCGGAGCCGGAGCCGGGCGGCAGCACGCAGACATCGCACCGGCTTCTGGCCTACAGCGACGCGCTGCTGTCCATCATCGCCACCGTGATGGTGAGCGCCCGGCGGCGGGAGGCAGGGAGGGAGAGAGAAGCCTGGGGCAGCCGCGGCCGGTCCCGGCTTTCCGGGTGGCGGCCGTGCCTGTCCGGCTCGCCCGGCGCCCCCGCGGGGCCGCGCCCGCCCCTCTGTCGCGATGTGTCGGGGCCGTCCCGGAGAGGTGTCGGCTGTGCCGGCCGTGGCGGGCCTGGCCACTGCCCGGGAGCGGCTGTGACTTCCAGAGCTGCTCCTGGCTACGCAATCCGCTGGCACCTGGAGGTTTTGTGGTTTTAGGGAAGTGCTCAACAAGGAAAAGAACGTCATGTGCTAATAAACATTTTGTTATTTCAGATTTTGCCGGTGGCTCACACAAAAATACATCCTGACCAGGTATCACGTGCCGTTTGTTGTTTCTTGTGTCCTCGCAAGTAGATGTAACATCCTCGTTTAGCATGTAACATCCTCGCCATAGTTTATAATTAGTTACTTTTCTGTGAGAGATTAATTGCCCGTTTGGCCGAAACATGTTTCAGAAAGGATCTGGTCTTCTTGGTAATAAACCATCACTGAGAGAAGCTTATATAGCAGAATCTGAATGCTAGTTTTAAAGTCAGGTTCATAATAAATGTATTTTGAATAAACAAAGGTGGAAAAAGAAAACTACAGAAAAGAAATTAATTTTGAGAATACCCAGGAATTTTAGGAAACAATAATTTGAGAAAAAACCTGTAGACTTTCTTTTGTCGCTATTTATTTTTCTGCTCTTAAATAGACATAAATGTTAGTTTGAGAAGCTCAGATAAGATCTGTATTGCAACAATTATACTATATGAGTCTGTTTAAGCCACTGTAGTTGTATTTGCAAAATTTGCTGAAGTTAAGCCCTCTCCTTTCTGCTTTTTAACAATGGTCACATGAAACCTCTGCAATGCTTCTACTACAGAAGACAGTGCTGTGAAAGTTAAAAGCGTCATGTTGTGTCCAGTCCTCTGAAATGCATTATTATAGTAACAGTGATGAGAGAATGCATAAATGAGTAACAAGGTGAATAGAGCGTTGGGAAGCCCTTTTAGAGATTGATGAGATGTGTTGATACATCAAATGCCGTATTTCAGGCTGTTTAACAAGTTCCTAATAAACTCTTCTCTGCAATGTACTAACAAGATTGTTGAATGGGAACTGCATTCTTGGGAGACATTTTCCAAAAATACAACGCATTGTTGTACATCTCTTTTTCAGATGTTGGTAATAATTTTGTAACATAACATTTATATTTTGTTTCCTTGGGTGTCACTTTCTGTTTCAGAAATTAGGTGAAAGTGTTCAGCAACTTCTTCTAGCAAAAATTGCAGTTTACTTGATGACTTTTTTAATAGTCACAGTGGCATGGGCAGCTCATGTAAGGTAGGAACATGGCGTTTAAATCTAAAGTTAAAAGCCAGAAAGTGCAGGAGATAACCATGTCTCTGATGTATTTCTGTCTTGCTGCCAGACTTCTGAATTGTCTTTTGTTGAATAATATTAGAAAACTATTGTAAAGAAATGCTACTCATAGCAGTGAAAAGCTACTCTTACACTACTGCCATAGTCATACAGAGCAAAACAAGCATTATATATCTTTTAGAGTTACTTTTCGTCTTAACTTGAAGGCTAGATGGAATTAGACTTCTAATCTGCTGAAAAAAACATGAATTTGTAACTTGCATGCTCCACAACAAAGGAACTGATATAGTACAGCTGGCCTAAAACCTCATCTCTGTCCTCAGCAGTAATTATCACAAAGTCAATTGTAACTTTGCAGATTCTGTACTTCATAGAGCTGTGGACACTCCCACCTGCCATGTCTTGGTGGTTAAAAAGAAATTGGCACGCTTGGGTCATGCTGGAACCAGGGCAGCTTTTGTTTGAATGTTGAAATTTACAAATGCCGCTATGCAAGTGGATTGGCTGCATTCCAATAAAGGTGTGCAACCTGTAATTCAGTATTTGAAGCTGATACCCCACATCCATTCCTTTACTATAGTGCTTTTCTTTGCTTGTATAAGTAAATGCTGAAGTGCAGTCTCGGGGTTTTGTGGAGGGTGATGGGTCCTGTTCATTCTAAGTGATAGTTTTGTGAATGAGGAGTTTCATCAACAAAATCTGGGGACGCTTACAAGGAAAGCTTTTTCTTTGTGTGCTGTCTCTTCAGGAGAAATTATTCTAAGCCTTAAAATTTTGAAAATACTCTGCCATTCAAATAAAAACCAGGTTCTTAATAACTGCTCCGTGATTGAACTTCTCACTTTTAAAATTCTTTAACAAATTACTTTCATATTTGAGCCTCATGAGTTTTGGTGGCACCTGGAATACTTGTATTGATTCTGTGGCAAAGGAAATCAGGTTCCCCCATACTATCATAAATGTACAATTTATATGTAGTGTTTTAAGTATATATTTTGTGAATTGGCTTGCTCATTATAACCTTACTTTGCCTTGCCTTGACAGGTTGTTTCAGGTGATAGAACATATAGATGATGTCCTGGCTCTTCTAAATTTGGTGAGTCTTGTCATACAAGCTGGATGGTTAACAAGCAGATACGGGTCACTTAAGTGTGTCTGTGAATATCCAAAAGTTTCTACATTAATTAGCATAACACTGACATATTTCCAGGAAAATACCAAGTCAGGAAAATACAAAGATCTTTGGTTTCACTGTGGCTGATTGATAAATAACTTGCTTTTAACGTGCAAATGTTTTACTGTGAACCAAAAGAAGCTCTGCAGCAGGTTAGTCTGAAGTTCACCTGGGGGAACTGAGTATTTTGCAATGTTGCTTTAAACTCTGTTCTCTGAAAGTATGCAACCACATAGTTATTCTAATTTTGTTAATAAAAGCACTGTTGAGGCTCCATAAGATAAAACTAGAGGAAATTATTTTAGAAGAATAGCCTAAGGCATCTAATTCTTACCTAATGTAGCTTTCAAAGCAATGCATTTCTTTATGCTTTTGTTTGTTGCATTGGGCTTTTTGATTTTGCTTTTTTAGATGCGAAATGTTTACAATCAGCTGTTAATGTTCTTGACAAATCAGAAACAACTGTTTAGAAAGTGTGGTATATTTAGCATTGCTACTTTAGAAAGAAGTCTCGTAAAAACCATAGCAAAACTTTTACCTGGAGTATTGGTAGACACAGAAGACTGTAGTGTTTTCTACAATAAGCTTGTACAATTTGCATAGAGAACATGGAAGATGTGTACAAAAGCAGCCATTTGTTGTAGTCAAAACTCAGCAAGTTGAGAAATGTGGGTATTTTTCATTATACAGCACAAGCATTTGATCTCCTTGTAAAATACAAAGCAAGCAATGCCCTCATTGAAGATGTGTCCAGAAAATACATAGTGTTTCAAAATGCTTTTTTTCTGTTTTAGGCTTGTATGATGATCATAACCTTCTTGCCATATACAGTAAGTAATTTTCTAAAATTGGACATTTGTTTAAATTACATTGTTTGTTTCTTCATTCATTTGGAAAGACTTTACCGAAGTATTCAGAAACACAGGAAAGTGTTGTTACAGTATAAACCCTGAATCTGTTATCGTGGTTAAGTGTTGCTTCTTTAAAATTCATGAAGCTATTTTATAACCTTCAAATACTTCATGTTTTAGACCTGGCAGAAAATGAGTATTCTAGAAACAAAAATTACAGTCATGGAAAGTCATAGGATCATAGAATAGTTTGGGTTGGAAGGGGCCATTAAAGGTCCTATAGTGCAACCCCTGCAATGATCAGGAACATCTTCAACTAGATGAAGTTTCTCAAAGCTCCATCCAACCTCACCTTGTACATCTCCAGGGATTGGGCAACTATGCCAATGTTTTACCACTCTCATGGTAAAAAATTTCCCATGATTTCTTTTAAAAAAGCAACTGTATTGAAGAAGGTCCAGGTTATCTGATAAGAATTTTGATAAGATAAATAAAACCATGTTTCAAACTCGTCCTTATATGGCAGGACATTTTCCTTTTGTAATTTAGACCAAGTTTGTGGTATTACTTCTGATTTGCTCTGCAAGGTTGATTCTGGCAGCTGAGGGTTTATGTTTAAAATCTGCACAATTTTTGGTCATATGACCTCAAAAGAATATTTGCAAATGAATAGTATATTAATAGAACAAAACAGCTGCTTAAAATGCATCTTGACAGTTGTATGTGTAAGTAGGACAGGCACCTGTTTCTACGTGGATATGTATGTCTTACATTTAGTCTGCAAGAAATAGGGCTGTGGTCAGTAAAATGATCATTATCAGCAAGAGAACATACTTCTCATTTTGCCTTGAAGCTGAAATTATTTTTAGAAAGTTGTCCATGTTACCTTAACACTCCACCCTGTTTTTCTTTTTTTTTTTCCTTTCCTTTTTTATCCTCCCCTAAAGAAGCTGCAGAAATTAATACAACAGGGAGCCGTGGAGGTAGACAAAATAAAAGATTCAAAAAGGTATCCTAATATCAAGAATTTTCACAGCTATGACATCATGTCAACCAAAACTAGTTAAGGTTAATGCTCAGGTACAAGCCACTCTGGAGGCACATTATTATGGAGGCACAGTGCCAGAGTGGCTAAGGTTTAGCACTGTCAATGTTAAAGCAAAACCATCTCTCCAGATGCCTTTGGTTGGGATGCCTGCGTGTATTTGTGACTAGAAACAGCATTTAATGGAATTACGATGAAATGCAAATTATTATGTAGATTTATGAATATTTTCAATATTGAATGAAGAGTGCTTCTATTTCTATACTGTTATTCCTGCATTGCTTCATAATTAAATATATGATCTTGTTGATTTTTTTCCAGTTTTCCTTAATGGCCTCCTTTCCAGGGGTACCTTTTGGCATTTTCCTGTTCAGTGTCTGTGCTGTTGTCATTGGCCTTATACAGGTATTGGAGCTATCCATTTGCATTTTCACCTTTACATAGACTTTCTTGTGTGGAATTAAGCTTCCTAGTGAGTAGCATAAATTGCTGAATATGTTCAGCAATATGAATAGCATTCTTTTTCAAAGTTATGTCCATTATGATAATACAATACCTGTATGTGAGACAAAAGTTCACTGTCCCATGAAGCTGTTTTATGCAACTAAATCAGCTGATCTCAGTGTTCACAGAATTCCATTCCCACTCTCACAAAAATGCCTTGGAGAAAGAAAAGTTGAGTTTTCCTGCTGATGTCTTTGTGAGCCATGCAGCAGTGGATGAGGGAACACAGGCTTTCAGTCTGAAATCCAGTGGCATTCTTTCTCCTGGTGCAGTGCTTTGTTGCATTCAGTTCCTTATTACAGAAGTCTTCATTCCTCTTCATCAAGGATCAACGGTGATGACAGACTCTGCAGAGGAGACTAAAATCTTCACATGCAGTGTGTTGTCAAATCTCAGAGTTTCTAAGACCAACTTTCCATATGGGAGTGATGAATAAGCTTTAAAGTGTTTTGGAATGTGTTGATTCATAGTTCTATGTCTTATGTTTTAAATCCTTCATATATTTATATGTAATAAGTTCAGTAATGCTCTCTTCCTTGCAGGCTGTGATAGTAGCATATGGATTCTATCACCCACACTTACTGAATCAACAGATACAGGAATCTCAAAATCAGAATTTCTATAAACGTCATATCTTAAAGATTATCCTGAGAGGACCAATTTTATGCTTTTTAGCAGCCATCTTTTCTTTTTTCTTTATTCCTTTGGTAAGTTCTCTCAGTTAACAGAAAACTTTGATGCAACAGTTTGTATTAGCTGTCTTTAGGACTGTGTATGAAAATAGTGATGTCTGTGTTAATTATGCACACTTTCTCAATTGCTAGTTCTAGGATGTTGTTTTTTGCATTGAATGTATTTAATCACATATATCAACCTGTAACTTGATCCATGAGTTTGTGTAGTGTAGAAAGAATATTCTGCTAAATTATTACTTGCTGTGCCTGCTTTTTTGTTTGTTTTAAGCAGGTCTTCCAAACTCTATGTTAGTATCTTGTGCATCAGAAGTAGTTGAGGAATCTTATGTGAAATGAACACCACATTGCACAAACTGAAGAAAAGTGAATGCAATTGCTGCACTAACTTAGAGTGTAAGAGCAAACAGAGAAGGGAGACCAGTTAGGCCACCTGCATCTCAAAACAAATAGTTTTGGCTAAGGACTGCTTTTACATGGCCTTTTTCTCTTCTGTGTTTATTTGATGTCAATGAGTTGCTCCTACTTATTAATAGCTTTAACTCTTTTCTGGAACCCCTATTCAGAACTGAAGTCTAGTTTTTGAATGTATGCTGAGCTTCCATTCCTCTTGTTCTTGAAAAGATGGATTTTGAGAAAGATTCCACAGGAATTGGCAGTATTTAAATAATCTCCAAGTTTGTGAGAAATCAGATTGCTCTTGCTGGAAGGAGCAGTTATAAGTCCAAAGATGATAAGGCCTAGTTTTGTCTGAAAATATGTTTTCCGCTTCTTCCTCACTCCGTTCACTGTCGTTTGGTTGTTTTTAATATTAACAATCGTGAAATTACTCTCCAAGTTGCTCCTATGCTTAGACCTGTGCAAAACCTGTGAACCACTTAGGACACACCAATGTGTTTTTGTGACACAAATAGTAGAATCTTGGAGTATCATGAGTTGGAAGGACCCATAAGGATTATGTGGGATAATTCTTCAACTTCCAAAGTAGTTATTCCTGCACTTTTTGCCAACAGAATTATTTTCCTACTTGTTTTAGTTTGCTTCTTTACTGGTACTAAATTAGCTACAAAAAAAGCAGTATAGTTCCACATGCATTATTCAGGAAGTGAATGAGCATTTCAGCTGAGCCTTTTTCTTTCTGAAAATCAAGATTTCTTTTTCTTAGTGTTATTAGCTCTAAGATTGAGAGTTACAGTTTCATATTAAATATGGAAGGTAATATATATTTTTGATAACTATATTTAAACTGTTCATTTTCTTTCCCAACAGTCTTATGTACTTCTTGGACTTGTAATCGTTTTTCCGCATCTCACTCGATTAATTACATGGTGTAAAAACAAAATTCTTGGTAAGTAACAAAATTCTTAGGCATATGTTCAGATTAGGTTGTCAACATTATGCAGACAGCCCAGAATGAAGTAATTTCAGTTCTGCTTTCATTTTCAGTCTCAGAACATAGGGATTTTGGGGTTTATTGCTGTGTTTCTAAACAGTGTCTCCCTTGCTCCCTAGTTTCCCATAATTGCAATGAGATTTGTGTAAGGCACAACACATTGTAAGATCATTTTTCCAGTGCAAAACTTTTCTTTTTTGTCCTGATAGTGCAAGTGCATGCAGACACATGTAAGTATATGAATGACAGCAGCAGGCCATCTATCCCTTTTCCCTCCTCAAGAGGGAGCATGGAGATGGAAGAACATAAGGAAGCAAGCTCTGTGCCTTTACCACTTTCTTCCTCGCAATGCTGAATAGTCACACATTTTCAAACAGGCAAGCACTGCTCCTGTAAATCAAACTTTCTCACAATAGTTAACTGTTCAGGGTATTACTAATTACTCATTACTCTAACTGCTATCATCTAAAGAGGTGCCTTCACACATGTCTCAAGTTAGCCTAAACCCGTGCTTCCTTCCCTCATGTGCTTTCTGCGTTCCTTGTGTCAGGAGTAACAATTGCATAACCATAGGAACCTGATCTGCTCTTAAATCCTGCTGAGAAAGAGGTTGGCGTTGCTAAAATAAAAGCAGCAGGGGATATCATGCAACCTACTTAGCTGAAAGGTGCAGTGTCCCTCTGAGAGGGACCACAAAACCACTGAAGAGATAATGTCTTTGGTACTGACACTCCCAAGCTGGGGCAGAAGAATAACACCTTTGTACTTCTACTGCTTCTGTTCAGACTAGTACAAGTCTGTCTGTTTCCAGTGCAAATGCGAGCATACTCTTCACTCCCCCATGTGGCAGCAATAACAGGGAGGCAGAAATGCTCTATAAGGATGAAGCCAGGCTCAGAGCCTAGAATAAACACATACAGATATTGTCCATGCTTATTGTGATGGGGCCAGTGTGATTTGCAGTCAGGTCACATCTCTACCTCACCCTGTCAGATGGCAGAAATACTGCTTTACTGAATTTCTTGTGATTACACCTGCTTTGCATTCCTGTGGAACCTTAACCTTTTATATATATATATATATATATATACCTGAAGCAGTGTATTTTGGCTAGCTAGGCATTTCTGAGTTCATTCTTTAGAGAAATGTTTAACATTTCCTATAAAAACTACACCTTTTGACAAAAGGCTTGAATTGTTTTAAGTGAGTTCAATATCATTGTTCAGCCCCCATAGTTTTTTCAAGACAGGTTTTTACTACCAGGTAGTCTAAGTTCTCCAAGCTGTCATAGTGGCCTTAGAGCTTTTAGGGCTTCCTGAAGTGCACCATCCGATTTGTTCTGTTCAATTACAACTTTGAGTCATTATTAATGGTTTGCCATACAGTTTAAAGGAAAGAGCTTTTTTTGTTGTTGTTGCTGTTCCTGAAGCACTTGTCTTGAAAGAAACATAAATTTCAGGGAGAGGCACATATGCCAAAAAAAGTAGAGTGACTGACATGCATGGATGACTGGCATCCTTTTGTCTAAAGAAAAATGTAGGCAGATAAGGAAAAAAGAAGGTCACAGTAGGTTGTTGAACCACTTTATTCTATACTTCTTTTCATGATTAAGCCTCTGGAGTTATTTCCAGGTCAGAGAGGTGAAGAGGAGGAACCTCATAGCTTAGAAACCTTCACGTTTTACCTCAGTGAGCCTCTGAGTAAGGAACGAGTAGAAGCATTCAGTGATGGAGTCTATGCCATTGTAGCAACCCTGCTAATTTTGGATATATGGTAAGGCTTTATGCTGGTTCTTGCACTTTGTCTTGTTAAATATATAAACTTTTGTCTATGTGTAACATATTGAGACAAAGTAAAAATTTCTAGAGTAAAAAATCTATTTTGAATTAGGTGAAATGTCTAGAAAGGGTGAAAAGTCTGTAAGGCTAAAGCTGAAGGGAAAACTGCAGAACAGACATAATAGAAAGACAAGAGAGAGAGACAAAGAAAAACAGAACTTACTGCAAGGACGAGTCAATCTGACCTAGGAATTCTTTCGGATAAAAGAAACTAGCGGCAAATGTCACACCTGTAAAAATGAATATGCATGAACCTATTGTGAAACTGTATACATATGTATTTGAAAGGAGGATAAAAAGGGGACCTGAAGTCCCCAGAGGTGCGCATGCCTTTTGAAGAGAGCATTCTCTGCATGCATCCAGCGTCCAGCGCTGTAATAAACATACCAGCTTTTACAACTTTAACAAAGTTGTGAAGTTCTTTTCTTTATCTCCCCAAAACAATATGAGGAAATAAAATTAATCAAACATTGTGTTTGACTTCCTAAATCTGTAGTGGTTACTTTAAATATGATTTTCTGGAAGGACACAGAGCACAAACCAAAGATACTTTTAACACCCACATTCCAGCAGTAATGATCATCAGTGTGCATAATACATGTTGGGATGTAGAGTCTTGAAGAAAAAAGCTTCCTTTTTTTGCTTAGTTATGTTTTCAGATGAAAGCTTTTTGTCAATAAAAGCTGTTTAGTCACTGTATAAACTTTATTAACCCAAAGGAATGCCAACCTGCATTCAGATTTCCATATATATATTATTTCTTTGCAGAGCTGTTATTTGAAACGCTGTTTCTAAATTACTAGAGAAGTACAGGGTGGATTCCTGTTGTTCACTACTTTCTCAAAGTAAAGCAGCATAATTCAGTCTTGCTCCAGAAGTGTTTTTATAACAGGAATATGAAAAGTAAATTAATTTTTCTCCCCACAGTGAAGACAATGTTCCTGATCCCAGAGAAGTTGAGGAGAAGTTCCATGGCAGTCTTCTTGAAGCTTTAAGTGAATACGGGCCAAACTACCTTGCTTACTTTGGCTCATTTGTTACAATTGGTCTACTGTGGTTTGTCCATCACTCTCTTTTTCTTTATGTAACAAAAGCTACCCGGTTAATGGGATTGCTCAACATACTTTCATTGGCTTTCATTGGTGGGCTTCCACTAGCTTACCAGCTGACCAGTGAATTTGCAGAAAAGTCTCATAATGAAATAGAAGCCATTCAGGTCAGCTGTGTGATCACTTTCTTTGCCAGCATATTTCAGTTTGCAATATGGACTACAGCCCTTCTCAATGAAGAGGAAACTTTGCATGCTTTTGCTAGATATGGTGGCAAGGAGCATGCCTTCATGTTTGCCAAGCTGGCTCTTTACCCTTGCGTAAGTCTGGGGGCCTTCTTTCTAACTTGCTTGTTAAGTGAATTTAGCACTGCAATTTTCCATCTTATGCAGATTGTAATCCCGTTTGCTTTTCTTGCCTTGCGCATTTTTGTTAGAATTTCTTTAACTGTCATAAAGTCTGTGATGTCTCTCTCCAGACGGAAGGTTGTATTGTTAGAAGAAGAGGAGGCATGTTTGTCTCCAAATGAAACACTGTCCTAAATTTCCGCACAGTGCATGTGAAGTTACGAGATCAACTTCAGCTCCTCTGACTTGCATTATATTTGTGTGTGGATTATATTGATGTAAACCAAAGCCTGTATTGACCATAACTGGGGCATATTTATGTTTAAGCTGGCCATGCTCAAGACCCTTTCTCCAAAATCTGCTATTGAAAATATTGGATAAAGAGAGGATGCAAAGAAAAGCATGTTCCTCTTCTTTTAGTATTGCCTTATAGAAAAAAATGCTGCTTGACATGTAACTGCAGCAATGATTGATAAAGAGGTGCGCAGAAACCCTGGAAAATGGCAGCCAAACACAGAAGATGATTGAGCTTCTATGTAAGAGGATGTGAGGAATGGAAAACACAGAGACATCTGGATTTCTGGATGGTACATCATCGTAGAACATGAGTGCATACAAGTTACTGGTTTCTTGTTATTTTTTTTTCAATGTTAAATTTTTAATGGTTTTTTCAATGGTCTGTTTGCACAATCACAAACAGGGGATAGCAGTTGGAAACCTAACTGTTTGAGTGGCTCTGTGTGAGTTTAGATGGGAGTTGTAATTGTGATAGCAGTCTTCCAAGCCATCTGAACGCCAGTTCTTCGGCAATATGTATTCTTTTTTTAAAAGTGTTTAACAAATGAGGATTCATGTGGCTTTGCATCCAAGTTTCAACTAGCTTTGATATTTTCTGAGGGAAAAGAGCTCTGTGATTAGACATAAGGTTTTTTCTGTTCTGCAGAAGCTTCTTGTCTGAAGTGTTTTAATTTCTCAGGCTTTTTGTGTCTGTTTTTTGTCTGGCAGTGGAACATCCTTCTGTTATTCAGAAGGCATGTTGTCATATTCAAGGAGAGTGTGAGACTGCAATGTCTGAGTGTTCCACATCAGGTAAGGGAGTTAAGCTTTCTCCTGAGCTGTGGACAACTAAGGGGTCCAAGAGATTTCTGAAGGAAGACAGCAGAAGAAACTAACCCCTAGAAGTTCCTGTCCATGATAATGTTGAATTTTTTTTTTTTTTACACTTCCATGTAGCTGGATAAGTATTGTGCTTTTCAAATCATCTAAACTCTGGCTGCCCTAGAAGCCATTGCATTTCCTTCTGGCAGAGTGATTAATTTGTATCTTGAATTATCTTAGTGCCTGACAACTTTAATGCCATAATGAAAGGCATTTGGGGAATTTTGTTGTTCATCATGAAAAAAAAAATGTGGCAAAATATGCCTGAAGAAATTGCAGGTGAAAAACAAATATCTCGTTTCAGTTGAGATCAGTCTTGAAAGCACTTGTGCTTTTGTTTTGAAGCACCTTGATACTGAATATGTAATTGTGAATATTACATGCTTCTCATGAAGAGTATGTTCAGCTATTCAAGGGGATTTATACCTAGTTGTGGTTAAATTACTTCCATTGTGTTGTGTATTGCAGTTTTTCTGATACTTAATAAAAGCACTTTTGGTTCTGTATGGTTTTGTTTCTAATGTGCAGCAGACACATAGTAAGTAGTGAATATGTGTATTTGTAATAAATTGCAATCAGTGAAGAAACAAAACTTCAAGCCATTTATTTTTTCTCTGTAGGTGAACTTTAAGGCCAATGTCTGTAATTAAAATTACGTTAGGTGGGTTTTTCCTATGAGATCATCAAGGTCCCTTCAAACCTCAGCAATTTTGTGATTTTTTTTTACAAAATACCAAAATGTTTTAATGTGATGTAAAGAAATGTTGATTCTACTTCCCATGGTACCTGAAGAGAATGAAACCCAAAAACTAGCCAAGGAGTTTCATTTCGGTGTTTATAAGGATGCTTTATATAAAGCCATGTATAAATATTACAAGCCACTGTACTGGCTCAATAATGCTTTTTTTTGGTGTGTGTGTGCATGCATGGTTTTGGTTCACTTGGTTTTTTTGGGTCAGTTTGTTTCTGGTTTTTTTGTTAACCCCCCTTACAAATAAGTAATTTGTTCTGCAGAATGAGCCATTTTATTTTTGCTTGTGGTCAAGATAGCATTATTCAACCCAAATTTGGTAATATATCAGAACCTAAACCCAAGGACAAACATGATATGAGACTTTGTATAAAGAGAGGTCATTTAGCATCATTTCAAGTTCTTGAGAAACAAACTTCATCAATTTGAATTGTGTCATTTTCAAGTAGGAGATCATTCCCAAATATAACTGTAACTAGTTGTTCTTGATAGAATTGCTAATGACCACAGGGTTTTATATCGATGAAAATTAAACTGAAATACAGTAATTACAATCCCAGAACCACAGAACAGATGTCATTGAAGTGGCCTCTGAAGACCGTCTAGTCCAACCCTCCAGTCTGAAGCAGGGTTGGCTAGATGGGTTGGTTGCAGAGGTCTTTGTCCAGTCAGACTGAGCATCTGCACAGAGACATCATAACCATTAAGGTTGTAAGAGACCTTTAAGATGGTTCATCCAGCAGTGCCATTGTAACCCCTAGACCACTAAACCACATCACCTGCACCAGATCCTCATGCCTCTTGAACACCTCCAGGGATGGTGATTGCACCACCTCCCTGGCCAGCCTATGCCGATACCTGACCAGGCTGACGGTGAAAAAATGTTTCCAGTATGTGTTTCCAAAGGGCTCAACAGATTCCAATGAGTTTTTTAAAAAAATTAAAAATTATGTGTTTATGAGTTTAAAAAAATTTTAAAATTAAAAATAAAAGAAAGAGTGGTTATCTTTTGTTCCATTTAAAAGGGATTTCCTGCCGTTAGGCCTGTGTGCATTTGTCATTGAAAAACACGGATGATATCCCCTCGATCCTTCTCCCAGGCTGCACAGCCACAGCTCCCTTAGCCCCTCCTTGTGGCGGAGACGCCGGAGCTCTTTGAGTGACGGACCCGCCGGCGCTCGGGAAGCAGAGGGCGGCACCGCATTTGGTTTCCCGGTCACGGCTGCTCCCACCCCTTCCTGCCGCCGCGCTCACTTCCAGCCGCCGCCGCCGCCAGGATGATTCCGCCGGTGCAGGTGTCCCCGCTCATCAAGGTGAGGGGGCTGGGGGGATCGCCGGGGCTGTGCCGGGGGTGCGGGGGCGCGGGCAGGGCCGCCCGGCCGGCGGGCCGGGGCGCGGGGCGGCGGGGCCCGGCCGTGCCCGTGGGCTGAGCGAAGGGCGCGTCCTTGTCTCTGCCTCCCGCAGTTCACCCGCTACTCGGCGCTGCTTGTGGGGATGATCTACGGCAAGAAGCGATACGGTGAGTGCGGCGTCCCGGGCGGCCGTTCCCCCACGCCCGCTCCGCAAGGGCACCTTGAAATGTCCCGTCCGCCATTTCCCTCCTCCGGCCCGGCCGCGGCCCTGGCGGGCGGCCCTGCTGCTGTGGAGGCACAGATCCCTATGATATGTGCTTTTCTGCCAGCAAAACTGGATTTTGCTCCTTTTTGACCGAGCCCGCAGGAGCGGAGCTTTCCGCCGGGGGTTCGGGAAGTTGTGTTTTAAAGGGCTTGTGTTGATGGCAGACTACCTGAAGCCGATTGCTGAAGAAGAGAGAAGAATAGAGGCGGAGGAGAAAAAGAAACGTGAAGAACTGGAGCGAATTGCAAAAGAGCTTGCAGAAGGTAGTTCCTCGGTTTAGTGTATTCATCCCACACTGTTGCAGGCGCTAGGCTGCAGGACGGGTGTTCCACCGCAGCGCTCTTAAGAGAAACGGGCCTGCCGCTAATCCCTGGAGGCGGGGGTTAGGGCCGTGCGAGGGGTAAATAGTGCTGCTCTTTCATTATGCCTGCATTTTGAAAAGCTTATCAGAGCAACACGCAACACTTGTGCAACAGTCAGGACTTGTTAAATGGCTGCATTTCCTCCAAGGAAGCAAACTGCTAAAAGTTGCTGGTTTTTCTGTGAGGAATAACTGAGTCTATATATCAGCTGTGCTGGTGTGTCAGTTTTTCATCTGGATGTGCAAGCCCTTTGCTCCATGCAGTGTAGGAACCTCACAAATATAGGGCGTAGGCAATGGATAATTGCAACTTGAGACTTTTAAGTGGTATCACACATGTATTGCTAGAGGTCAGCTTGGTCTTTTTGTATTTTGCAGTGTTAGAGCTGCATTTGTTGTATCTGTCACATGAAGAGGGTGTGCTGGAGGGTATCATTTGCAACTAAAACTGCTGCTTTTGTTCTCATTCCCTTCCAGCCTTAGTATTCCTGCTGCAGCATTGTTTCCCTTGTCCTTAGGATTATTTCTTCTGTTCCCTGTATGAGTCTAACAGAGGATTCCTTCCCCCCTGTCATACAGAAGAATGTACTCTTTAGCTTAGTTTCACCTAGGGTTTTTAGGTAGACTTAAAACTAAGAAGAATTTTAAGAAAATAGATTTACAACTCAGGCTGTTCCTGGTGCAAATACACGCTCTGTAACTCTTTCCATGCGAAGGAACATTTGCGTTGTTCTAAATAAAATTATTGTTGAACAAAACACTATAATTAAATTAACTACACATACAGAAATTAAAATATGTTTTTTCTATGACTTACTGGAGATAAAGTTTTTTGCCTTCTTAAATACATCATCTTCTTAAATACAATCATCTAAATTGGTCATGGACTAAAAAAAACCAAACGGATCTTTGAGATGTTTTCTAGTTAGATTAAACTTTCTGTATTTTTGGAGGTGGAGGCTGTGCTATAATGTTGCCAGGCCACTTAGTGAGGAAACTTACATGATTATTGCTTTAGAATGTTCAATCTGTTTAAAAGTGACACATAGTTGTCAGGTCTGTTGTTCCCAACAGTGGGTTTGATTTGTTTTTTTTCAGCAAATCAGTTGTTGAAGTCTCATTATGTACAGTGCAGTTGCTGAAGATTGTTCCTTAAGGTGGACATACGTGCAGTGGTAGCTTTTTCTGGGCTCATTTGACTTGTCAGTTCAGAAAACTGTCTTTTACTGCTGGGTAAACTTAAAAGTTTGCCATCACCCCATTGCTTTTAATTACAATTCTGTTGAATAAACAGAAGTGGGAATCATAAATACTGGCCAGAAGGAAATTACATAAAGATAGGCTTTGATTCCACTATGCTTTGCATGTTTTTTGTTCTGCATGGCTAATAGTTTTAACCATGTTTGTGTTTTCTTCCCTTTTAGCAAGTGAAGATTCCATACTGAAGTAAGCAACAGATTTCATCTGAATTTCGCACATGGAAATACATGGCTAGGCTCTGAGCTCTCCGATGGTTTTTGAACTCTGTGTGATACTCTATCAATAAAGTACTTAATAAACTTCAGTTGGTATTTTTTGAGTGAATTGCACAGAACAGCAGCAAAAATAGGGACAGAATGTGACAGGAAGCAACTGTCACAATGTAGCTATTGTTGCCACTGAAATACTCCATTGTATTCCCCCAGCAGTAGCCACTTGCTACCCCCATTATCCTCAGGTAATGATTGTGATCAGAAAATAAATAAAATTTTATATATATGGGCAGGTGGGGGAGACTGGCAAGGCACTGACTGTCTGAATCTGTTACTTAAATGGCTTGACTGGGGAGTTTCATAGAGTCATAGAATGTCAAGGGTTGGAAGGGACCTTCAGGATCCTCTAGTTCCAATCTCACTGCCATGGGCAGGGACACCTCTCACTACATCAAGTTGCTCAAGACCTTATCCAACCTGGTTCTGGACAGTGCCAGGGTTGGGACACCCACAACTCCCTGGGCAACCTGTTCCAGTATCTTACCACCCTCCCAGGAAAGAATTTCTTCCCAGTATTTGATACAAATTTCCCTTCTTTCAGTTTGTACCCATTACACCTTGTCATTTCACTACAATTGCTGATGAAGAGTCCCTCTCCAGCTTCCCTGTAGGACCCTTCAGATACTGCAGGGTTGCCAGGAGCTGTCCACACAACCTTCTCTTTTCCAGGCTGAATAGCCCCAACTCTCTCAGCTTGTCTGGGGGGAGATGCTCCAGTCCTCTTACCAATGTTGTGGCCTCCTCTGCACTTGCTCCAACAGTTCTGTGTTTATTGCTGGAGGCACCAGAGCTGTTCTCAGTACTCCAGGTGGGGTCTCACTCGAGCAGAGGGGCAGAATCCCCTCCCTCAGCCTGCTGCCCACGCTGCTCTGGATGCAGCCCAGGGTCCCATTGCCTTTCTGGGCTCTGAGTGCTCGTGGTTGGGTCATGTTAAGTTTTTCATCAACCATCACCCCCAAGTTGTTCTCAGGGCTGGTGTCCATCTCCACTCAACCTGTAGCTGTGTCTGGGATTGCCACAACCCAGGTGCAGGACTCTACACTTTCCCTTGTTGGACGTCATGGGGTTTGCATAGACACACTGAAGCATGGGGTGCATTTATTACAGTGCTGGACACATGCAGAGTAATTTCCAAATGCGTGTGTAAAAAAGTCACGAACACCTGCTCTCTGTTTATCCAAAAAAGTTTTATATATTCAAATGGCTTCCAGGTTTCTACCTTGCTTTTATAAAAACATTAGCTCTCACCTAATATTATAATTAGCTGAATATCCATTACATCTGCCGAAGTGTCCTCTTTAATTGGGTCAGTGGGCTTCTGGAGAAGAAGCAAGACGTCTTCCTCATGGTAAGCTCTTCACCTGTGTCAAGGTGCTCCTTGGCCTGCTGGTCACAGTCCAAACCTCCTCTCATTCTTAGAAGCCAGTGGTATTCATGGCTCCTGCACCCTTAAAATACTTCATGTATCACCTGTCATCCCCAACCTTGTTTCAGTTATACCCACCTGGTATTGATTAATTTCCTTGTTCTTTACTAACTATATTTCTAACTTAACCCCTTGACTCACCACCCCTCCAGCCTATCTAGACCCCTCTGGATGGCACTGCTGCCTGCCAGCAATGCTCCACACCACTTGGTGCCAAACTTGCAGAGGGTGCCCTTGATCCCACTGTACGTGCTGCTGATGAAAGTGTTGAAGAGTATTGGCCCCAGTACTGACCCCAGAGGGACACCACCTGTCACCGGTCTGCATGGACATTGAGCGGTGAATCACAATTCTGCATTTCTGTCATCTTTTTTTCAGTTTTGTTATCACAGTGCTCAATTATTGCTCAATTCTTTCATGTGGCAGAGCAGTCAGGTTTGATTCTGGCTTGTCAAGCTATGTTGTCACCTGAGGAATTGATGCTGACTCATTAATCAGATATTCTAAACAGTACAGGTGGACAGATGTTCCTCAAAACTAAGTTACAGACAAATTGTAATGTGTCTCTTTCATAAGGAGTGACCTGCTACACATCCTGATTATGCAGGAGAGGTCTGCCATGCTTTCCACACACACTCTTTCCATGAACTGGGTTTGGCCAAGAAAGCTATCCTTATAATTCTTCTTAGAATGGGAAGAATTCTGAATCTCTACAGCCATTACAGAGGGACCAAATTAGTTCTCTGCCACCCCATTCTGGCTAGACAATAGATGATTGTCTAGGTTCAAGCAAAAAAAAAGGGCCAAGAAGAGGGAAGAAGCAATGAAAAGAAGACTTTCCTCTCAAAGGGTTTGAGAGGGAAGATCCTTCATGTTTATTCTGTATTCTGGAAAACACTATATCCACGTGTTCTTCTGCTGGAACTACATTTATGTGACTCCTGAGTACTCTGCTGCTTTGTGAAAGGGAGTGGAATGGTTTCCTACTGAATCTAATGTTTTTCCTACTCCTATAGTTTTGTGGAAGGAGTAGAGTGTTGTAACCGTATTTCTAAAGAGTCCTGTAGCTTCTCTCGGTGTTCTCTTGGGGGCAGCTCTTCACAGCACTTGCTTCTTCTGGTTCTTCAGGGCTCCTCCAAGGCTCTCCTGGACTGCCCCACTCCCTTTTATTCCAGTCATCTTTACTAGCCACAGCTGCTGCCCAATTAAGGACATCACAGCAGGAGCTCAAGGACAACCAGGATTGGGGCAAGGCCACACAATACAATACATAGATCTTTTATCGAGACTCATGGGCCACTTAAACAATACATATATTTACTTAGGGCTCAAAGGCCAGCTATATGACACATACTATTCAACAGCCTCCTATTGCAGAGGAAGAGGTACAGAGAAAAAAGATCTTCCTCTTGCAAGTTTTATGATAGAGGATGGAAACAACACTCAGCCTAGACTGAGTGGATCTAAAATCTTGGATCTAGTACTCTCTGAGCTTTCCTTGTACAGGATCTGGATATGCTGGTGGGACAAAGCCCCTTTACAGGCCACCAAGACATGCAATCCCATCTGCCTGAAAGGTGGAGCTGGGATCCATACCCTCCCTGTGGTGTTCAATACCATCTCTTTGTTTGAAGAACTGATTGAATGTTGAGTTGTTCCTGTTCCTCCTGTCTGGGAGAAGAGGAGCACTACCCAGGCTTAGTTCAAGTCAGGCTGTGGTGAGTTCAGAAAAGACGACAGTAAGCATTTCTCTCAGATATACAGGAGGTGGCTGAAGACATTTTCCAATCTCCCTGTCAGTTTTTCCCTTCCTTTCTGCCACACCTGCCACCCTCACAGCTCTGCCAGCAGCAGAGGCCTTGTATGTGCCCCCACATCTCTTTGATGGCTTATGTTGCCTTCTAATGGTACAACTGCTGTTTGGCCCTGCTCCGGCAGCTGTATAGTTCTGCCAGTGCCTTATCAGAAAGAAGGTACACCCTCAGGCATATGTGTGAACACTCCCATGTTGTCCTGGGGGTGACTTTATAATGCTTGTATCCTCATTCATGTGTTTAGCCCAGAAATAAGTTTTGCACCTTTAAGATTGGTTCTGAGAGTGAAGGGGGAGAGAAGAAGTGCTCAGTTTGTTACCAGAAACTGCACTGGCTCCCTCATGTCCTTCTCCTGGACTGTGCTGTCTGCAGCACAGACAGCAAGAGAGAGCTCTCCTTTGCTTTTTAGTTATTTTTTAGCTAGCTGAGGCAGAGAAGTTCCCTGGACTGTGGGGTATTTTTCCCTTTTCTTTGGACCTGTTTAAACCTGCTCTGGGCTGAACACCCAGCAGAGCACTGGCAGCTCCACCTGTGGCCCACCGGGCCGGGCCTGGCCTGTGGCGCTTCCGGCACCGTAGGGACTGATCAGAGACTGAGTGAGCTGAGCTACAGCTCACCAAGGGGACTTTCTGAGTTTGTCATCTCTTCAGAGTGGCAAGAGGTTTAATTGTTTAATATTGGATGTTTTGAATTTTTTTTTTTTTTTTGTGCTGGTGAATACTTTGCCAGTTAAATAAACAAATTTTTCCACTTTTCTCCATGTAAATATTTTCCTGAACCAGCTGGGGGAGGAGCCACTTGAATCTACTTTCTAGAAGAACTCCTTTAGAGGTTTGCTCCCAGATTTTCCCTGGAGGGAGAGTTTTGCATTGTTAGATACAGTTGTGCCTCACCAAAAGGAAGGAGATTGGCATGATAAAAAGCATTACCCTACCTCTGCAGGATCTGCTTCTGATGTGCCTTTTTCTCTATCTGATGTGAAAACACTTTGTTTAAGACATTAGTCCCAGGTTATCATGGAAACTGGCTCAACCAGCCCACCCAAGAGAAGTTCAGTCCATCACACCTGAGAAAACAGTGGACAAATCTGTTTCTTGGCCCTCACTCACTGCTCCCATGGCAAAGGTCCACTCCTAAGAAACAGCCTCTTCCCCTGGCACCCCACTCTTGAGTGTCTGTGGACACCCCCTGCATGCATGCATGCATATTCCCATTTGGAAATACTTGGCAGCATGCCCACACTGAGGCTGTGAGGATGAGCTGTGCTCCCAAGTGTACGTGGGCAGACAGGGCACAGTCACCCACAGCTCACAGGGTGTGATGGGCAGGCACACCATGCTCCTTGTGTGAGCAGCCCTGCTGGAGCACCCTGCAGTGCTCTGAGTGCTTCACGCTGCTTACAGGAGGCAGGAAGGTTAGCCTCCAGGTTTTATTTCCCAGAAAACATTTGAGAACATATGGAGCTTTTCTCAGTATTTAAGTGAACAGTGTCTTGTGGTGATCATTAAAATCCCGCTACTTACCACTGTGCATTACAATAACCTTGTGGCATTTTTTCCGCTTGAAAAAGAAAAGAAAGAACAGAATTTATTTGACAACTTCTGCTGTATGATAAAACTTCCCACTTGGTCCTCTGTTCTTGTGAGACCCCACCTGGAGTACTGTGACTATTTCCAGTGCCCCAAACATAAGAAGGATATGGAACCGTTGGAGCAAGTGCAGAGGAGGCCACAACATTGGTAAGAGGGCTGGAGAACCTCCCCTAGACAAGCTGAGAGAGCTGGGGCTGTTCAGCCCGGAAAAGAGAAGGTTGTGTGGACAGCTCCTGGCAACCCTGCAGTATCTGAAGGGTCCTACAGGGAAGCTGGAGAGGGACTCTTCACAGGCAACTGTAGTGATAGGACAAGATGTAATGGGTACATACTGGAGGAAGGGAAATTTATACCCAATGTCTTTCCTGGGAGGGTGGTAAGATACTGGAACAGGTCGCCCAGTGAGTTGTAGGTGCCCCGACCCTGGCACTGTTCAAAGCCAGGTTGGATAAGGTCTTGAGCAACTTGATGTAGTGAGAGGTGTCTCTGTCCATGGCAGTGAGGTTGGGACTAGATGACGCTGAATGTCCCTCCCAGCCCTTGACATTCTATGATTCTTAATAAAATGAGACATACAACATGGAGTCACTACCTGTTGTGTTTTAACTTTCATGCAAGTGGACAAGTTTCTGTATTTTCCTGAAAGACACATTGCTTCTCACAGAATTGCTGCATAGTGATTGAGGATTACATCTTGCTTACTACATTGAGACAGGTAAATGATCACCAGGTACCACCACAGCTCTAGTTTTCCTTTTACTTGCAGTATTTTTGTAATGCAAAACAATATACTGAAGGGTAAGAATCCTGAAGGTAAAAGGAGTAATAGAAGAAGAAAATCCCCAGCAAAACAGATCTCCAAACAATTTTAAAAAAGAAAGAAGGGGGGCGGGGGGACGGAGCAGGACATGAAGGTGTGTCTACTACTACAAGAGTGTAATTGAATGTTCTATTTTTGCATGAATAAACATGAAAAGTTACTTTCATCTGAAATAAGAGTCACAAGTCTGGGGTGTTACCTAAAAACAAGACGTCTCAGAGCAGGAGGAGAAAAGGAAGGACAGTTAGTTCTGATGAATTGTGTTAAGTAACAACATTATGAGGCAAAACAGAACAAACTTATGAGATCTCACAACTCAGGTTGCTTGGCTAATTGTAAGAGGAACTGTAACAGGTAATGATAACACTGTCATCTCAAAATGATTCATGAAGGAATGAAGCTTCAATTAGTATACAATGTGGATCCTGCTCCTGGAGAAGGCAGCTACTGTGTGTTGCATGAATAGCTCCATGCTTTGGGATAGCAACCTATCGAGATTCTTAAGTGAATGCAGATGTATAATCTGTCAGAGCGTTTCTTGGATTTAAATGGAATCGTAATCTTTTAGAGCAGTTCAAAGGTTTACTGTGGCCAGTTTTCATGCTTTATCCTTACCCTCAGGTTTTCTTCTGATGTCCTGACAGATACAGACTTAGACATGATAACTCTATCTCTTTTTCATTTTTCCCACTGTGCAGGCTATGGTTGCATTCACTGTCAGTCTCATGAGGTTGTATGGAGCAGAAGTATCCCCATCAGCTTTGGGATAAGAAGCGTTTCAGTGCAGGAAAAATGCTCTTCTATAATCTTACAACCTGATTTATTGGGCCAAATGTTGTCTTGACTTGTCACATGCCATCTGACATCAGATGCATTAAATGGAGGAATGGAGACAGGACAGAACTGGCTCCCCATCATCAGGAAGAGATGCAATTAAGGCAAACAAGATCTAGCCCTTCCCTGGTTGGTCACAAGCCTAATAAATTATCAGAATCGTCCAATCAGGAATGTATATGTACCCCATGGGTTTTGGTTTGGTTTTTTTTTAATTTTTTTTTTTTTGCTTTTCAGGGGTTTGGGGGTTTTTGGGTTTTTTGTTGTTGTTATTGTTGTTGTTTAGTTTTGGGTGTTGTTGTTGGTTTTATATGGGTGTTCTCATTTTGTGTGGCATATATTTCAGTGAGAATAGGTCTAAAGTATGCTACAGGTTTTGGAAGCTGGAGCTGTTCCTCCATTACAGGTTATTTCACCTGTCATATAAAAAGAAACATAGAATTAGAAACACAGTCATAAATTTCCTTCTCAGTCATTGTAGAAGATTTTAGAACTTTTATCAAATGATTAGCTTAGGTCATATACCTATAGCACCCTATATAGAACTATCTGCTGTGCAAAGTGATTGTACATGTAAGGCTGCTTGGAAAGAGTATTGCAGAGTTAGTGGAAATTTTCCTTGCTTGAATATCGATTACTTGTTCAGTAAATAATTCTTAGAGATTTTCTAGATCATAGTTAAAACACTTCCTTTTGCTATTTAAAGTTAATTACCGTGAATCAAACTGAGATAAAACATCTAGACAGCTCTAATAATTTCTAAACTGTGTCATTTCAGCAATGTCCACATCATGGGCTGTTGGAATTTTGGTCCAGTTTAGAACAAAAGAAGAGTTCAGATACAGTCTCTGTGGAGTGAAGGCACCCAGTCGTGGCAGGTATTTGATCAGACATTTGGGATAGGCCAGGAGAACCTTCTGCTTCTGCCCTTTTGAGAATCAAACAAATCCTCAGGCTATCAGAAAAACTTTCAACCAGTACCCACTACTGCTGATGGTTTTCAGTACTGCCCAGGCTGGTCCCACAGAAGAAGAAAACCATGTTCAACCAAAATAAATTGCTACTGGGCACTGCCACTACTGTTTGCTTCTAGGCAGTACCTAATCTGGGCTAGAAATGTGATGTGATGAACCATTATTTCTTAAATGTTCGTCTAGGAATATTTAGGACCTTGTTTTAACTTTCCATGAAACTTTTCTTAGCTTCTGCTTTATGACCTGTGGGACAGCAGATCAGCCAAAGGGATATTAACCTGCTATTTTCCAGGGACAGTACATGACATTCTGCTTTCCCCAGCTGCATGGGAATTCATGCTGAATGTGTTCTCACTAGTTTCTCAGATAATAGTATTTGAGATTTTTAAACTGGTGGCCCTCTTGACAACCTGTAATAGTGTCAGGTTTGAAGGCAAGTTGCCTTCGGCCTTGCCAGTGGAGCCAGTCTTACTCTGCTGTGTCAGCAAAACTTGCTGTAATCTGTGAGAGTGTTCATAAGCACATTTTTGAGTTAGGAATGAAGAGCTAATTACTTTTTCTGACCTCTCTTTGCAGCCATTCTCTCTTCCTCTTTTTTCTTCTCTTCCTCCAGTGCTTTAACTTTTGCATCATACTCATCAGCACGCGTCTTCCACTCATTTCTGTTGTTCAGCAGCCCATCAAGCATAGGCTGAATTTCCTCATGGAAACGGGAAAACTCCTAATCAAAACACACCTCTCAGTGCAATGCAGTGCAGAGGAAATGCTTGTCCATCATACCCCAAGATAGACCCTGACACCCCACACCCAAAGCTGATGCTTTGCAGAAAGCATCAATGGCAGAAAGAGGCAGCCTGTTGCAATGCCTCAGAAAAGGGCAGATTTTCGCTTGGGTACCTGTCCCTCTCCCCAGGAGTGGTGCTGCTGCACCAGGACTCAGTCAGCTGGGATTTGAACCCCTGTTGATAAGGGTGGGGTGTGTAAAGGTGCACTTTGCTTACCTTATAGACAAATGTACACACAAAGTCAATGAAACCCACTTGAAGCTTTGGAAGCTCAGCAGCTTTCCTTCGGTCCATCATTGGCTGTGGGAGGACACAAATTCACCGTGGTTTATCAGAACACTTAATTGAAAAACATACCTCTATTCTCTCCCCAAAACTGCCTTCTTGTGTCAGCCTGGCAGTTCTGTCATGCTGTCATCCATCACAGCCCTCCTCCTCAACTGCAGAGGAAGGAAGAGGGCTCATTTCCATTGCCATTTTAGCAGAAATTTTAGACGGCAATTCAAGTATCCATGGAGGGGGAGGAGAAAAAATTTTCCCCTGTAGAAATTATATTTTTACAAGATCTTGTTGATTACTATATAATTTAATTTGTGATGCCACTGTGGATAGAGGGGGTGAATGAAAGTCTGCTTTAAAAATCCCCAAACCATACAGGTGGAGGACACTTACAGGAATGACTCCTGCCTCTTTCAATGTCAAATTTCTTTATTTATTTAAAAAAATGTTAGAAACGCCCATCCATTTACCAATGATTCTATGACTCTGTGAAGTCTGTGTTTGCAGTTTTTCTCTTTATTAGAAACTCTTCTTTCTTCTGTGACTTGTCTATTTAGTTATTAATTTTTTCTGTAGGGGGCTTACACAAAAATCTCCAGGGTGAATCACCCCTTGATGCTTCACAGCCACTGAACCCAACTATTTGGACAGCTGGACAAAAGGCACTTTTCACTGTCAGGGATGCTCTTCACTATCTCAGAACATCCTTTTCTAAAGGATTTTGGCAAGCACTGTGATTTCAGGCAGACACAGAGCACTCAGGGCACCACTGCTTGTGCTGAGACTTGCTGCCTGAACTGAACTGCCTGGTTCTTGCATGTTACTTACAATGGGCTGTTGCTGAAGGACGCTTATTTCCAAATCTCCTTGCTCCCAGAACTCAGCTGCTACCAGAAGAGCTACCTACATTGACACAGAGGGAAAAAAGAGAAGTTAGCACCAACTTCAGCCCCATAACTTGATGCGCTTCATGTCTCCATTCTGAATCAAATCTCACTTCTTATCCTTCTGTTTCTTCTTGTCCAACCATAGCCTGACTCCTCCTCCTGGGAAGGCAGCTGTGGCAACAGGATTTCACCTGTTTAGTGACAGCTAAACAGGTGAAATTGCACTGCATCTCATTAGGCCACTGCTCATCTATTGAGAAATATTTCCAATGTGTTCCTCATGAGGATTTGCCTACTGGTCACCTTGTGGGTGTCTATTTTTCTTTTCTTCGTGTTGTCCTTTCTTCATGCTGAACAGGAAGGTAGGTTTTATTTCTTTTACCCTCCTTCAAAATTTATTGTTTATTATTTAGCAATTGCTCAAGTACAGTTCAGGAATGAACTCCTAAAGGAAATCAAACAACAAATTGCAGGTAGGTATTGCTATAATAAAGTTAATGCATATATTACATGTAAAAAAACCTCACTGTTACCTAAAAATCTGTGTAACTGAGGGATATGTTTTGGTTTTTGTTTTGTTGGGATTTTTTTTTTTTTGTAAACATGAATTTTGTACAGAACTCACAACTACAATCTGAAAGATTGGTTAATACATCAAAACCACAGCTATTCCTTTTTTGGTAGGAGACTTTGATTTATCTTCTAGGTAGCTTAGAAATTGCATTACTTTGAAGTGTAAGCTACAGAAAACCATCAGGATAGCAAGCACCTTACCTTACTCTGGACTTCCCAAGGCTTTGTGATAGCTGACAAGTCACACGCAGTCATCATCATGGCCCTAAAAACAGGAAAGAAATTAATTTATTCCCTATTTTTTCGGGCTCAGGACCCTCATAGCCCAGTACTGTATCAGGTATCCCATGGTCCCTTCTGAACTGATAGATGTGTTGCTGTAACAGCCTTGGTTCTGACTGGGACACTCATCAAAGGCTGCTCTCTTGATTAAAATGGAATTATGATGGGGAACTACTTGCTTCTGGAGCTAAAATATTTGCTGCTTTAGTGATTGCTGGGCTGAACTCCTTGACTTTGGAGTAACACCTTTGGCTCCCCCACGGGTGTGTAGCAGTGCAGTCAGCAGTGAGGAGGTGAGAGCGCTTCACCACCAGTGCAGGGCATCCTGTCTGGTTTCTGTCTGGGCAAAGCAGCAGCATCGTGCAACTCAGGCTGGCTGCCACTGGGAAGAGCAGCATCCAAATGGTTTGGATGTCCCTGTTTGTGGCCTGCAGGGTGATGTGGTAGAAGTATATAGCCAGAAGAGATCCTGAATCTCCACGGAAGTATATGACCAACACTACACTTATTTGGATGAAGAACAACTTAAAGCTTTTTTTCCCCTGTATTTTTCCCTGCTTCTCCAGAAGATCAAATCTGAGTAGCCAGTAATGTATCACTTGCTGACTTTGCATCAAAAGCATATTCTGGAGCTCTCACCTGGTGTCCATTTCACTAACTTTTCCCCAGAGCCAATTACTCACATGACAACCTCTTTCTTTGTTGTCTCCAGAGACAGATAGTCAGTCCAGGCAGTCTCGCTGTCATACGTCTTGGACTCATCAACGATCTTTTGAAACATTGTTCGCTTTCTTTGGGGGGGTGGGGAGGAAGGGAGAAAAGAAAAGAAAAGAAAAGAAAAGAAAAGAAAAGAAAAGAAAAGAAAAGAAAAGAAAAGAAAAGAAAAGAAAAGAAAAGAAAAGAAAAGAAA